>QEOT01007201.1:112116-125368 GCA_003123785.1 Pterocarya stenoptera | reverse complement strand
ATACCTCCATTAAAGCCGGCAGATCAGAGTCTCAGCATAATTAATCCATGAATATATTTGTGGAAAAAAAAAAAAGCACAAAAAATGGCATAAATATATATATATATTGTTTTTTTTAACTTGAAATCACTGAAATCGGTATTTGTGGGAAGAAAAACGTATATTTTATATATATATATATATAGATATATATGCTTTAGAGCTGATAATTTCTAGGGGAGAAAAAGTACCATCAAAGGAGAGGGAATTAACAGGAGGGTTGATAATGGTTATGAGAGCAACCCCATCAGCTCCCACCTCCATCGCTATTCTTCCATATGCAGTACTGCTACCCATTATATATGAATATATATGTCTCTTCTGCTCTCTTCTCTGCTTCACGATCTCTCTTTCTGTATGCGTCTCCCTCTAGCTATGCGCAGAGAAATGAAGCTAGCTAATACTGGGAGGTTAGTTTTGAGCGATTGGTATTTATAATCTGGATGCCAGGCAGCGTCGTACTGTGCGAGTCTAACTGAGCATGCAGTGTGCACAGTGACTTTGGACTTTTCTAAATTCTTAATATATAATTGGTGCAATGGATTGAATTGTATGGAGAGTGAAAAGTAACGAGCGTCTCGTCCAATCTTTTAAATATTATATCGAATGTCGTATTAATCGAGCCATTTGAAAGAAATATTTTAATATTTATATTATTTTATATATCATTTCGAGACAATATTTTGATATATAAATAAATTATATATATAAATTATATTTTAAAATAATAATCTATATATAAATAAATTATTATAAATACATAGATATATAAATTATAAATAATTTAGTTTAAATTAGGAGTTAAAAAATAAACTTATAACTTGAAAATATGAAAATATGAAAAAAAAAAATCAAAATATCAGTTGGTATGAACCGGTACATAAGCTGGTACAGGTTAAAATATCGACCAATACGATCTATATTTGTCTAGTGATTGATATGAAAAATATCGAATCGGTACGAAATTTATAACAGCAGTCCCATCAACGGAGGAATATTGCTAAATATAAAATAAGAACAATAATAGACTGACAACCGAACGGCACTTTTTTTTGCAACTTATGATAATATATTGTTGATATTCAAATCAATCAAATCAAAATCAAAATAAATATTTTAAAAACTATTATTCTATTTAAAGATCGTAGAAAAATTATAAAATAGTTATTGTTTTATCATTTCTCATAAAATAATTGAATAGAGGAATTATTCTCCTTTAATTAATTGATTAATTAAAAAAGAAAACTTTTAACAAACACAATATGATCCCCACTTCATGAACAAACAATTATATATTAACTAGTCATGATGAATCGAATTAATGCGTGATACTCTTTGTATTATGACATGTGATAATTGACAGTGTATTATGTTATTTATATATATATAATGATTTAATTAATACTTTATCCTAAACATGATTATACAATTAGATTATCGAAATTTTAAACCTTGATGTATTGACCCCTCGGAAAGGGAATTAGTTACACGGTTTTCCATTTGATTTCGAGTGATCAGGTCTTAATTTCCTGTCCATAGACTTTATGCTCATTCAAAAATAGGCAATTGATCAGCATACCCCGTGCTGATTAGCTTAAACTTGGTAGGTCGGCCTGCATGCAGATACGAGTCAATTAATTCTATATATGCATGCATGTAAGTAATTATATATATATATATAAATTTGGTTGATCGATGCATGCTAGCTTCCAATTTTATTATCTTTTACTTTATCGCCTGATGTATTTGACGTATATATATGTTGATAATTTCTAAATCGCGCATGCATGACCATCATGCAGATTTGGTCAAAGGGGCACCCTCATGATCCATTTAACTACATGTAGTTGGATGAAGTGTTTGGCACGTACATTTGGGGTCCCGTCCATGAAAAACAAACTGTTTGCCAATTGTTGAGTCAATAGTCGTTAGATAATTAATTTATGATATTATTATCTCATAATATTATTCTTTCTATAGAATTATATTATTTGTGAATATATATACTAGGCCGGACGGACGTCGAGTCGTTGGATAATTCCATTTTTGCATGCTAGCCGGCTTCATTTCTGCATATATGGCCAGGATTGAAGTCAGTTATTTGAATATTCAATGTCTGTTCCTATCATACGCAGGCATATATGCATGCACGTGCTTGACTAATTTGTTTCTTTTCTTTTTTGGGGGGATGATCAGCTTAATTAATTCAGTTAGATACTTTTGAAACGTTGAACGTCTGGGTTGGTGGCCATACAGATCGATCAAGGTCTAAGCTGTCGACGTTATTGATCAGTACCTGTATTAATTCTTCACGCAAATTACACGATCGATCGATCATCATCCGGGCTCTAACGCATGATGCTGCATGGCTCTGGCTTGAATTGGGAGATTTATTATATTATATAGAATTATATACACCAGTACTCTTATTAGTACGTACGTACCTCTTGATCCCCTTAATTCCAAAGCTTAATTAAAGCCATTTTCTTAAGAGTTTTTCTTTGTATATTTTATTTATCATGTGGTAGACAACTGTAACAAACGAGTAACACACTAAATCACAAAATTCGCAAACTACAATCAAAGAAGCCAAGACTAAGGTGGAAATAACAATAACCACAATATAATAATAATAAAATCGGGTCACCGTTCAAAAGTGGCGCATTTACGTACAAGACCATGACCTCCGGCCAAATGCAATGATTCTTCACAGCCATACCAACCCACTTTTCTATGTGTATGGTCCCGCCCACATTGAGTCAGTCCGCCACGGTGTGTCCATTCGATAAAGCACTTTTAATAAACGTTTACGAATTAATCGTTTCTTTAATTATTAAATAAAAAATCACTTTTGCATCAGCATCCTCGTTCAAATAACGTTTTCCTGCTAATTAATTAAATTGAGGAGTCCCTCGTTGGTGTTGACCAGATATTCTATCTTGACACGTTGCTTCCGAGTTAAAAATTTAAGAGTCGGGTTACTCTGCCGCTTTTCACCAGTCAAGTAGTCCGCTCACTAGTTATTTTTGTAATTATTTTATTTTATTATTTTAATATTTTTAAATATTTTGAAAAAATAAAAAATATTTTTTTTACTAATTAATTAAGAGTAATAATACCTACACAATATATTTTATAATATATATTATTAAATAAAAATATTTTAATAAAACGATATTTCTTTTACAAGTTAGTATAATTCTTTTTAACACATTGTTGTGTAAGAGTATTGCTATGCATCATCCTACACACCACACACCAATATGTTTTTTATTTTTTTTATTTTTTTATTTATTTTTTTTTATTTTACTCTTCTTGAAACATTTATATTTTTTTTATTCATCATCCATATAATACAAATTTAATAAAAAAAACAAATAAAAAAAAAATTATAGTGTATGATGTATAGAATGATACAAAGATTAATTCGTTGTGTAAAATGTTTTTCATTAATTAAATTGAGGCCCACGTTGGTGTTGACCAGATGCTCCATCCTGACCGGTTGCTTCTGAGTCAAAAATTTAATGCAAGCTGTCCTTTTTCAACAGTATCAAGTGCTCGCCTTGGAGCCAAATTTTAAAGAAATAATATTGGCATCCTATTACTATTCAACATCAATCAATACGTATCATTACAAAATGATAAATACACCTTTAAAATAAACAAAAAATCTTTACAATCTTCTATTATTTACCTACACTCTATACTCTATTTTTTTTTTAAATTTTAAAAAAAAAATTTTTATCAAATATTTTTTATATGAATAGTGAATAAAAAATTTGAAATATTTTAAAAATAATAAATTTAAGAAAAAATATTAAAAAAATATTAAAACATATTGAGTGTAGAGTGTGGGTGAATAGCAGAAGGTTGTGTAGCAAAACCTCAAAATAAAAACAACTTTCACTCTCATTTTACTCATTTCATTTTGAATTGTGAGGGATGAGAGAGAGAGGCGGTGAGGGAGGAGAGAGAGAGCTGATGAGAGAGACGAGAAGGTGAGAGATGAAAAAAGAGAAAGAGTGCCACGTAAGGTGTGTGAAAACGCACACCGCTACAGTGGCGGATGCGTATCAAGACTTACTTTTAAATAATTTAGGATATTTTGAATGAAGCAAACAAAAAATTTGATGTTTTATTGATTTTTTTAAAAATAAAAGAGAACAAATTAAACAAGAATATTATAAGCTAAAAAATTATTTGAACATGTTTTTTATATTATTTTTATTTTAAGATTTGAAAAATTATATTATTTTTTTATATTTTACTTGAAAGTTTTGAAATAATTGTGATAATAATTAGATAAAAAAATTAAAGATTTGAAATTAAAAAATGTTTTACGTTTAGTAATATTGTTTGAAAATGAAATATTTAAAAATATATGAGAATACTTAATAATAGTTGTATTGCCAAACATATCCTCATTTGCTACATTTTAATTCAATTAATTGAAAATGTGAATTCTTTTTTCATCACTTTTTCTAANTTTTTTTTTTTTTTTCATACAAGGGGGTGGGATTTCGAATCCAGATTTTTCATTTGAAAAAGTGGGTCATATGCTATCAGGTCATCAAACTCTTCATAATATTGCTAATTATTTTATCTATTTTAATATATTTTAGAATAATAAAGAATATATATCATAAGCAAAATCTCGATAACTTTGAGAAATACTAATTGTACTTAAAATAAACTTATTTTTTCACATGTTAGTTATTAATATAGTAAAAATTATAAAATTTAAATTAAAAAAAATTAATAAAATGAGTCTCGCACGCTTTTTATAAATAAAATTGATAAATATATGAGTACTACTCCGTAACTTTTTCTTTAATTTTTAGGAAGATTTTTTAGATAATGTTTGAATGACACGTAGGATATATAAATTATTAACTATGATAGTCTACGTACAACTGCATAAAAAATGTGATTTTTATTTTATTTTAATAAGGAGCTTAAAGCTCAAGTCATTCATTAATCAGTAGAACAAAAATATAAGAGGAAATTTCCTCAATGTCTACAATAGTATCTGAAGATAGAAGAGCCTTTTTGGCTAAAACATGAGCCACTTTATTGGCTTCTTGTCTAACATGCGTAACAGACAATGACACATATTGATGGAGGAAACAAAATGTATCCCGAGTCATCATAGCCATAGCAGGCTCATCTTTGGACTTTGACAAAAGAGTAGTAACCACCTGCTTTGAATCCCCCTCTAATATAACCTGGGAAAGGCCAAGCTGCAGACCAAAATTTGCAGCCTCTAATGCCCCATAAGCTTCAGCTAAAACAGGATCAAGGTATAGAGATCTAGTCTTTCTCAAAGCAACCACCATTTGACCTCTGTAGTCCTTGACAATAACCCCTATGCCAACTTTGCAGNGGGGGGGGGGGGTGACCACCTTGCTGTCTGGATCTTCGAGACCTTACAGGCTTCCAATCCAAGCAAAGCTTCTGAACCTTGTCTGCTCACTACTTTAGGATGAAGGAAATTTTTCTGGAAAATAAATCTGTTTCTCTTAAGCCATATGAGCCTTGACACAATAGCAAATTCTTCAAGGACTTCCATTTCAGCAGATTGACATAGCAGGTTCCATAGTTCTCTTTGAAAGTCATGAGGGGAAAGTATATCTTTTACAGGAACTTTGAACATTGCCCCCATACATCCTGAGCTGCTGGATGGCTCCATGCCATGTGAAAGACAGTTTCCTCCTCCCTTAGACATATGGGATAAAGAGGCTCTTCAATAATTCTTTTTTGGCACAGGCTCCTTTGTGTGGGTAGACCATTTCTACAGGCCTTCCAGAGGAAATTTTTGATGGCTGGTGTCACATTAAGCTGCCATAAGACCTTTCATCCTTCCTCAAATATCTCTCTATTGGAAGATTGGCCCCGGGACTAGGCAACCATTCCCTTGTGAAGGTGGTATGCCCTTCGAACTGAAAACTGACCATTTGATGCACTTCTCTATATTAACTTATCCAGCAAGCTTGAGCAACTAAGGGGAATCTGAGCAATCAACTTAGCTTCTTCCTCACCAAACAAATTCTAGCTAACCTTGATTCCAATCTTTAGTGACTGGATCAATCAAGCTGCTAACTCTAGCTTGAGAGTCCCTGTCTATCACTATACATATTAGCATAAAAAATGTGATTCAATAACTTAAAAAGAAAAACCTTATAATTTGCAACTAACTGTCTTTTCCTCCTCAATGATCTCTCCTTTTATAAAATTAAAAAAAAAAAAAAAAAAGCCTTCTTACTATTAATAGCGTACTTGTCGATTTTTTTAAAAAGTAGAACAAACTCCATTCATTTATAACAGAACATTACAATTTTGACCTGAAATATATATAATACAAGCCAACTATTGCTTTTAAAGTTTTCCAATATACAAGTTTCTTTGTGACTGACATGGTCTAGTCTATTGCTGTAATTCTCTTCAGATAAATCATCTGAGAGACAACACTCTGTCCTAAGACAGATTTAACAAACCCCGCATTTTATCCTAATACAAAATTAAACAAGCACACACTCGGTCTAAGACTAAGTATATGACACACTTTATGGACAAAATATAAGAGACTATGTATTTTTTTTTTAACCTAAAATAAAGGAAATAACAGAAAATATAATAGATACATGGGAAAATAAAGAATTACAACTTGAAAAGTTGTAGATCCGCTTTTAACCTTAGAGGAAATAAAAAATACAAACATCGCCACTGTGGTGGCGCGTGAGAGACATGCGCCACTTTAAAAGTACGACGGAACATCAAGTTTGAAGAAATTGATAGCGGTGATAAAGCTCCCCTTACGGTGGCGCGTAGATGTCACGCGCGCACTTTAGGCCGCACATGTAGCTCACGTGCCGTTCCATTCGATGAGATTTTTCGTTCGTCTGAAAGATCGACACCTTGGGGACCTTGCGGTGAGGTGCGTAGTGGTCGTCTGGTTTGGAAAAATAATAGATCTATATTTCATCTTATTGTAAATTAAAAGAAAAAAAAAAGAGAAGAAAGAATAGAGAGGAATGGAGGANGGGGGGGGGGGGGGGTTGGTTTTGAGGTTAAGAGCGTTTGTGTACTTGTCGATTTAATTTGAAAGTTCTTGTCATCTTGAGATTGTCTTATCAATATTTTATTATTATTATTATTTAATTTAAAAATACAACAAGTCTTTTAAAATATCATTTTTTTAATAAAATGTCTCCACAAAACTTATCCACCTAAAACTTATCCATAATATTACTCGCATAATAACTTTCCAACATGGATCATCTATTTATAACTTGCGAATAATTCTTAATTAATTTATTGCTCTTTCTTTTTAATTTTTAATTCTCTACTTAATTAGTTTTCTGCAGAGCGCCCATTAAACTCGTTTCACACGAGTGGCACTACTTAATTTATTATCCAAACGAAATCGCCGCCTCACCCTACAAATGGGCCATTAGTTGACCCACCTAACCTATCCTTTGTAGCATTCGCCTTCGGAAAAGAATAATAACCTTTAATTTCAATATCAGATGAGTTTACTGTTTTGACGACAAGACACAGAAGCACCCAGTAACAAATGGACAATGCTACAGCCCCGCTGGGGTCTAGCATTATGTTTTGATGTGTTTTTTTTTAAATTACTTTTTATATAAACTTTTTAATATTTTTTAATATTTTAAAAAAATAAAATAAATTTAAAATATCATTAAAATAAAAATTCCATAATCAGTAAAATAAAAAATAATATTTTATTTTATTTCGTGATTAAAAAAATATTTTTTAATAATATTATAATTTTTTTATTTTTTTAAATTATTAAAAAAATTCATATAAAAAATAATTTAAAAAAAACACATTCAAAAACAATTGTTAGACCCCAGATGAGCCCAGCGGGAGCTCTAACATTATTCATAACATATTAACATCATGCCTACCTATAGTAATAGCGACAAAACCGATCCGTTTGTTTTATGAATTGAGATTATTTTAAATGAATTAAATAAAATATTATTTTTTAATATTATTATTATTTAAAAATTTAAAAAAATTATAATAATGAAATGAAATGAATTAAAATGAGTCCAAATGAATTCTCAAACCAAATTAGGGCTAAACATGAATGATAATCTTCTAAGAGATGAATTAGAAACATTTAAAATAGATAAATCTCATATAAATAAACTCGTCTTTAAAAAAATAATAAAAAATCTATTCATCTGTTATTTTACAAAAGAATCATATAAAAATATCTATTTAAAATTTATTTAGTCTAATCTATTTTCCAATGTCGAACACCAACAGGAAACCGCACTAAATTCCCCGCTTTTACAACTTGGATTCGCAAAAGCATAAACCTCTCCAAACGTATAAACAGCTAAGGTCAAATTGGGGATTCTTGATAGGTGCTGAGCACTGAGCAGTAAGTACTTGTCGGATTATGTGCATCTGTCTTAGACCAATCAAGACAACTTTTCCATCCAAAAAAAAAGAAGACAGCTTTGAATTAATTTTACACCGCACTTGATGCGTGCGTTTGAACGGTGACTTGAGTTTGAAAGTTAAGTTGTGTTAAAATGATAAAATATTATTAAAATATTATTTTTTAATATTATTATTATTTTAAAATTTAAAAAAATTAAATTATTTATTATATTTTATATTAAAGATTTTTGTTATATAATTTCTACTATATTTCATATTTTACTTTTTTTAAAATTTTAAAATTTTAAATATTTTTTTTAAATTTATTTTTTTAAACTATTTCAAATTTTTTATTCATTATTCATATAATGAATATTTGATAAAAGAAAAAAATTAAAAAATTAAAAAAAATATATAGTGTGTAGAAGTTGTATGAATAGTAAGAAATTGTGAAGATTTTTTGATTATAAGGAGCTATATTATATGGCAATGGAATATGATACACATCTAACTTTTTTTTTAATAGAATAATACTAGATATATTTTTAAGGTATACAATTTTTGTACATTTTCTTTTAAAAAAAATCAAAGTCTACTATTAAAAATAATTTTTTATGTGAATTTTATATTTATCTATTTTTTTAAAAGGGGCTGCATGGAGTTTGTCCACCTTAAGATTATAAATATTATTTCTCGATCTTTCAATCGATATTTAACTTCTCATGAATGCTAGAACTCTCTTGAACCGTATCTAGCATTTCTATGATTATATTTGAAGGCTTTTGTACCGCATATTATCCACGTAGTATAATTTAATTTAGAAGATAAATTTTAAAATTTGAATCTTACAAATCAAATCATACCATGTAGATGGTGTAAAGACCTTTAAATATAATTATAATAATACTACATACAAGCTTTTATACCACACACCACACATTACTATAATTCTATTTTTTTTATAACTATTTACATAATAATATAATAAATAATGGTTATTTTTGTATAATAACTTATAAAAGTAAATAGTTTTATGAAAATATCTTCAATTTAAAATAGAGTTTTGCTACTTATGATCTCGCATACCACACACCGAACTTATTTTTGTTTTATTTTTATAATATTTTTTGTTTTATTACTCATAAACTAATTGAGTTCTTATACTCATTATTCATACACAACATATTTGGTAAGAACAAAAAACATTAAAAAATTAAATAAAAATCATGTGTGGTGTGGGAATGATGAGTATACTTTTTCTTTAAAATATGATCATATAAAATATTATAAAAATAATTTTAAATGTATCATTACTCTCATGACAATTATTGAACAACAAGACCCTACGTATAGTTTCACGTTGAAAAAATCCAAGAAATGTAGTCAAAAAGTGAGGTGATTAGTGAACCACCGCATATACATGATATTCAAAAGGGAAATGATGTATCCAAAGAGTGATTCCACGACAAAAGCTGCCGAATATAACATTTGTATTTGTTTATTTTTTTCTATTTTTTCAAAATACATAAAAAAATGTTTAAAAACTAAACAAAAAATAAAAAATTTGCACTGTAAATCGGATTTCACAGTGGACGTAGTGGCTTTGCAAAATTCAAAAGGGGTAATAAAAATGTCTTCCAGATGATTCCCACGTAGTTGTGGACCATAGTTTTGGCCTTCATAAACTATCAATTTTCTGAAGTCGGGTGAATTTTAGATATAATCATATTCATACTGCAATCCAAGTAACGGTGGATATATTTTTATTGTGTGCAAGTATCGCGTATTCTGTATCGCGTTAAAAGTAGTTGTTGATTGTGTATTGAGGAGCCTTAAAAGTAGTAGTTGGTTGTGCATTGGGGAGCCTTAAAAGCAATAGTTGGTTGTTTATTGGGGAGCTTTAAAAGCAGTAGTTAACTTGTATTCTATATGTCTCAGATCAAAATTGCAATTGTGAGGGCCTGTGCATAAGACTTGGGACGGGCTGTGCACCAAACCCACGCCTGGGACTTGAGATGGGACGACCTGGCCCATGAAGCTTAAGACGCAAAACTTAGGGTCAGGTGTCCTGACAAAATGGTCACGGTCGTTGACAGAAATGACCCCAAACCTAACAGGGTAGTCTAACAACCAGGACTGGCAGATCGTCAGGAACATCCTTGTCTCAGACACAACAACCCAGAAGCACGCCACATTTAATGGAGCAGAGGCAAGCACATCACGGGAGAGCCACATCGCATTCAATCAGCCTGGGGGCAGGCACGCAACGGTGCACCCTACCTTGGTGCTAGCCACGGTCTAGGCTCAAAATGACAGGTTTGGCATGGAGCAGGATGCAGTGAGGACATCTAACCACAGCACGAACCACCGATTGCTATCACCTTGGGATCCACCCCGACTAGGTATAAATACCTGTCTCCCTGCCAATAAGGGGTTACTTTCTTGATAAGTAGGATTTTTATATGATTTTATTATTCTTTCATTTATGAAAAGTGTCAATTTTTCTTTAATTTAATTTAATTTATATATTTTTTATTTTATTGGATTCGAAGGAATGAGAAGATTTAGTGCAAAATGAGAGCATTTTGATAAAAAAGAATAGACTAACGATCCAGAAACAAGAGAGGGGACTAGATCCAGATAGAGCTGAGGAGCTTTGGACAAGTAGCCTTGTACCGAGAGAAACATAAAGAATAATTGTTCCTCTCGGTAGGCGATGAGCAAAATATTTTACTTCTCGGGAGGTGATAAGACTTAGTGACCAGTCTAACTGATTAACTTAAAAGGCCAACCTAAACGATATCGTGGGCGACAATCAGCAAAGGTGAGCATCTTTACCACTCGGTAGGTTGGCGAGAGGAGTCTTTCATCCCAGTCGGGAGTTTTTCTACTCAGTAGGCTAGGAGAGGGCAATGTGGTCTATGTGACCTCCACGCCCGTTCATTTGAGTTTTGATGTAACCTAGCACTGAACATAATTTATATTTCAATTTATTTTATTTTCAATATTTCCATGATTGAGTGTTTATTCCTTGTTCTTACTGCTTGCAATTTTTTTAGCTAACTATTGCTTGATCTATTGGATTGCAATGAGACTGAGAGGTAATTTATAATTAGAGCTCTAAGATTAAACACCATTAGTTGAGCGAAAGCAGAGATGCTTTACCTCGACTAGTGTGATTCTCAAGAAAAATCCAAAGAACTTAATGAGTCTCCAATTAGTTAAATTCACATAGAATTATGGAGTTATTAGTTGGTGATATTTTTGGTATTGTTTGAGAGAAAATATTAAATAGTTAAGGGATTTTTATCATCAACTTGGGCTAATTGAAATTCTATAACAAGAGAGAATAAACTGTGAGAGATTTATTAGGTGAAGTCAAATGCTCTAGATCTATTTTTATTATTTTTAAAAAATCTAAATTTTAATGTTCTTTTCTTTAGTTTAATTTAGATAAGTCATGCTTCAAATTTCGATTTTCCAAATAGTAATTAATTTAGTTAATTTCAATACTTTTTTTTTCTTTAAAAGGAAGATGGCACCTTTGGTACTGTATTAAAACCCTCACTTATGGCGGAGAAAAATCGTGGTTACCAAAAATTCCAACTGAATAAACCCGCAAAATACTACCCAGACTCTCAAAAATCCCCTACAACTCGCTTCTCAAACAGAATGCATCCCTTGAAAAAACCCAAATTAACAACCCATTTTAACCCTGAAATATGAAGTACTCATTCTATCCAACCTATAAAGACCCCTTAATAAAATCGGCAGCTGATCCACCCCAAAAAAGAAATGATCCTGTCCTATAGCACCACATCTAGCAAGTTCATCTACTACTCTATTACCTTCTCTATACCAATGAGAAATAGAAACATCCAATCCCTCCAATAGAGAAACTAAAACATCCCAAAAATCCCAAAGATACCAAACTGTACAATATTTACCCACCAACCAATTCACCACAATTAGATAATCACATTCTATATCAATGTTAAAAAAACCCAACTGCCTGCAGAATTTCACTCCCTCCAAGACAGCACAAAACTCAGCTTCAGTGTTAGTAACTGAGCCAAAACATTTAGAAAAAGCAAAAATGAACTTCCCCTCATGATCACGCACAATCCCCCCACCACCCCCCAAACCCAGATTACCCAGGCAACTCCCATCTAGATTAAGTTTCAATCTACTTGATTCTGGTCTCCTCCACCTAATAGCCACAAAACATCCAACCTTCTGCATTGAACTATTAATTCCCAGATTCTGCAGAACTCGCAGGTCCCCCCTCTTAAAAAATGCTCTTTCAAATCCATTTACAATAATCCTCACCCAGTGCTTAAATCGACATCCAAACTTCCATCAGGTTTTCATATTTGTCTTCCATTCTTGCCACACATCGGCGTCTCCATAGCCTCCACACCACTATGCTAGGAATTAATCCCAACAGCAAGCCACTTTGAGAACTCCTTTTTGCTTTATTAAACCATAGTTTCCAGTTTTGGTTTACTCTAAATGACATTCTAAGCTCTACAGAACATTTTCTCCATACTTCCTGTGCAAAGTCTCCTATACACAAAATGTGATCCAAATCCTCCTCCTTCCCTTCTACACAGCAATCACAACGAGATGCCATTGGGATCCCCAATTTTCAAACTTGATCATCCACACTAAGGCAATTAAAAGCTGCTTTCCACATACAAATTGATATTTTCTTTGGCAACCATTTATTCCATATCCACTTAGCCCAATTAAATTCTGTCATTTTAATTCTGATACACTCCCATGCAGATTTGGA
>QEOT01007201.1:31404-89757 GCA_003123785.1 Pterocarya stenoptera | reverse complement strand
AAAAAAAAAAAAATCTTGTTGACATATTTACTTGTGTCATTTGCAGGTTCATATGTGACTCATGAAACAAACCACTTCGTTTATTTCTATTTGGATCAGAAGGCTGTGTTGCTATTCAAATCTGGCTAATTATCATTGTGATGTTCACGAAGATGGTAACATCGACAATGACAAAATTTGTGATTAAGACACTATAATTAGAACCTGTACGTGTTTACCTTGTATATCTCGTACCACTTAAATTGGCTTGGAACTTTAGGTACCCGATCTGTTCTTGACTCGAGGCCAATTAGATGTTTCTGGGAAGCTAAATGAGTCCCCGTTGCATTATCTAAAACTTGATTAGCACATTGGGGCTCAGTGCATATCTATGTGATCTGTTCTAGTCCAATTTGAAGTTATTATTGAGGTTGGATGAATGTCCCGACTCAAATAGTATTGGAAAAAGTAGCTTATAGGACTAGGAATAACAAGAACAGTGATGCCAACCTAGTAGGTAGGATATATGGATGAAAACTTATCCGCCGCATTCCAGACTATAGCATTGTTAGATGAGAAAATATTTGCATCAGTCACTATTTGACATCACACATCACACACCGATGTAAAATGACAAAAAACACCCTCTAATAAAACTCACTTCCCTCTCATTCTCTCTCATTTCACAGCGTCGACCACGGACTCCCCCCGCGCCCAAGGCCTCTGCCCGTCGCCCATCCTCGCGCATTGACTGCTGGAGTTGCGGCGACTGTCGAGGTGCTGTCGACTGTCGCGAGATGACTGTAGCGCCGGTTGTCTGGTGGCACAGATTTGGTCGTGAGAAGAGGAATCGTGAGGGAGAGGGCATGTGCGGGAGAGAGAAACAGGCTGCGTGCGGAGGAGCTACTGGCCTCGGGTGCTGGGGGTGGAGGACGGGCTCTGTGGTGGTAGTCGGTGGCTGCGGTGGGAGGCCAAATTGGTGGCGATGGCGGCGAATGTGAGCCGCGACGTGGGTGAGTGGGATGGGCGACGGGCGCGCGTACGGAGTAGCTACGGCCTCGGGTTGGGGGAGGAGGACGGGCTCGGTGGCGGTGGTCGTTGGCTGCAGTAGGAGGCCGAACAGGCGGTAGCGATGCTGGATCTGGCCTACAATGGGGACACGGGAAGAGAGAAACTTGAGAGGGAGAAGAGAGAAACAGGTGGAGGAAAAAAAAAAAAAAGAAAGATATAAAGACTATTGACACCTAAGGTGTGCTACGCATCAGCCGTGAGCAGTGGCTGATGCGTAGCACGACTCAGTGGCTGATGCGTAGCACGACTCTTGTTAGATAGCTTGTTTATCAGAGTGTCAATGTTGTGTGGGATGGCTTTGGTATTTCCAGATACACTGGATATTTAGCTTTTAGTTAGTTGTGTCTGGATCTTTTTCAATATCGTGTAAATTATACATGGTGTCAGATTGCATGGCACCGGGGATGCTACTATGGATGGCTATTCAATCTTTAATCAGGAGAATGCTTTAGGAAATTGAGAATAAAATGCCCGTGCAACTGGAAAAAAGTTTGTCTTGAAAGTCTACAAACGTGAGCCTGTGATGAAGTTAAGTGAATATGTCCCAACACCAACAGGAGAGAGCAAGTGTAAAGTATATATGATTCGTTTTATAAATGGAAGTTTGGGCCGTTGAATTTCTATAGACTTTGCTTTGGATTTGGGACTTTAGGCCTAAGGAAATCATGTGGTGGGGGCGTCCAATTCGATTGACGACGGCTTCCTTAATCCTCCCCATGTAAACACAGTTACCGATGGAGAAGTCAGTTTAAAAACACCATAAACATTCGAAGTTTGACTTAGAAAAAAGTTGCAATATTACTGTAGTGTCTTTGAAAGAGATGCAATTACGGTGCATCAGATCTCTGGGTTCTCTTAAATGACCACAAATTCGAAGCCTGGGGATTCAATATCAGAGTTCAAATGAGAGCTGGCTGAATGTGGCAATGGGGTGGGGGTGTCTGTGTAGGGGAAACAGTAGTAAGCAAGCATTCTGCTTTCCTTTTCTCTACTTCCTTTTTGAAGGGTATCTGATTTGGTGTAACTTAAAGAAAAGAAGATATTATTCCTTTCCTTGGGTGTAAAAGTGGCAAACTGAATTCTCACAGAACGAACACAATTCTCCACCTTCTCAAAGGGATTGTAAAATGCATCTTTACCCTGCGAGGCAAACAATTGTCGCTTGTCTCTTTCCAGGAATGTAATATGCAAGGTCTGAGGGGCAGAGCATAAAGACAAGTGGCAAGTTGGCAACCCCTATTTAGTATTTATTCCTATTACCTAGTATGATGCCCAATCTCTCTCTCTCTTCCCTTATGTGCTTCTTTCTAGGGTTCCACGTTCCAACTTTCAAAACTGCATGCCCGCATCGGAAAGTATAAGATTCTAGGCTCCAAATTCCTGATCCCCATTTTTCAATGTTCTGAACCATTATTCAATGCTCACCTTGTGGGCGATTTTCACCCAGAAAACGTGCATTTCTTGAATCTCTCTTTTTTTTTTTTTTTGGGTTTATTGGCCTGACATGTAAGGATGGCCATGGCCATATATGTATTCGTCTGCGTGTCTCGACTCTCACCTTTCTCCAAACTGCTTTTCCTAATTACTCTTTTGCATTAGGAAAAATAAAAACTTGGAACCTACTCCCTAACATGTAGAGTCATGGTTGCTATCACATAAGATCAGAGTCAAATTAAGCACCATATACGTCATGTTTTGAATCTTGAGTTTGAGTAAACCCAATTGATTCATTGATTTAGAAACCAAAATAATTTTAAGAGATACTAGGAAACGATCACTGACTCCTTGATACCTTTACCTGTCACCTTCTATGGTTAAAAATTGGAACTTTATTTATTTATTTCTAACCAATTTACATGCTCAATATTAGCTCTGGTCCAGTCAAGAACCCCGAGGGGGGGGGGGGGGGGGGGNATAGATAATGCGTCCATGTTTAACAAAAAAGAAAAAAAGACAAGCAAATGAAACAAAGCAAAAAACGAAAGAACAAAGAGTCGAAGTTCTGATGTAGCAATGCTGGGACCATGACATGTTTCCTTGGTAGTACCATTTCTTCATTAACTATTACGTACCATCTATCCTAGTTCCATTAAAACACTACTGTTCTCTCCATTGATGTGCCTAGACTTTCACCCCCCACGATTTTCACTGAAATGAGCATCCGAGGACACAACATTTAAGGCGTTTGCTCTGTCATCTTTTGCAAAAAGAACAAAAACCAGCCCATTGCTCGTCCCAAAGTGCTAGCAAGATGATAACTTTCGTAAAGACAACTACTTTCTCTGATTTTAAGATTCAAAAATCAAAACCATAACCCAATCACCTAATTAAAACAGTTCATATAGAGATTGAATACCATTAATGCCCTCTTAACAATGACACAAAACCTACACGTCTCCACCGTTGTTTATGCACCAAAAACCATGGGCACTCACAGATACGTTGTGGGGGTAATACGTCAAAAATGACTTCTTTGGCTTCATACTAGGAAGCAAAACAAAAGGACAGAGGATGTCAGAGTCATTACAAAATCAACCAAGGTTAAAACTGGAATACAAAAGAAAACGCCATTTTTCAGTTTCACAATTTTCCTTCTCTCTCAGTACGCAAACCCTCCCGCTCCGTTTCTTGTCCCTTTGCGGTGATGATGAGCAGTCGAGGAGGAAGAAGATGAAGATGGAGATGGAGAAGAAGAAAAAGACGAAGAAGTGGGTTTCATGGCAGCCAATGAACAGTAGTTTTTGCGAAGACTCTCTTCCTCGTCCATAAAAATCTGCCTGCACCTGCACTCCACACTACAAAATGCCCTGTCTCCTCTGCATAATGCATATTACGCCACAGAATATAGTACCCAAAAATCAAATCTCTAAAAAAACAAACCAACCCATGATGTAAAAAATAAACCATGAAAAACACATAGATGAGAAAGACAGAAAAGGAGATAAGACTTAAAAAGATCTGGTTTAGGGGCTTACTTGTACATGTAGATGTCTTTTCCGGACAAGAGTTTTTGGTTACAGAGAAAGCACCGGTCAAGGAAAGTGGGTCCCGGAAGAAGATAATGGAGGTTTCTACGGGAGGAAGGAGGAGGAGTAGAGGGAGAAGGCAGAGAAGGAGAGGAGCTTTTTTTAAGCAACATGGTAGTCTTGTTGATAACCTGAGCGGGGGTCTTCCTGCTAACACCACCGTTTTGGGCTTCCAGTACTACACTTAAACCCGCCATATCTCATTCTACTATCTGTTTCTCCTCACTCTCCAACTCTCTCTGTGAGCAGCCTGGTTAACGGTGGTGGTGGTGGTGGTGGAGACGGTTTGGTTGATGAAAATCTGAGAAAATTAAATAGAAGCGAGAGGGAGAGAGAGAGAGAGAGGCAGTGAAGGAGAGAACGGGTGGCCTGGTGGAGGATGGTACGGAAGAGAGTGGTTTTGGTGGGGCCCCTACAGCTATGGAGCAGTAATAAGAACGATAAGCATAGCGAACGATTTGACTGCTTTTGTCGATCAACTGCCACGTACTCGCTTTAGCTTCCATTTCATTTTCTTTATTTTTTTTTTCCAAGTTTGTGGGTTATTTTGTCTGCTAGCTTTTGTGTTTACGTTTTTAATTAACTTTGTGTTTTTTAAAAATATTTATTTATTTTTAAATCTTTCCAGCTTATTGCTGTAAACTCACAATAACCATTCTATTTATATTTCGATTTATAAAAAATACAACTCTTTTTTTCTTTTTTTTATGTATAATGTGCCTTTGGTTTTCTCGACAAATCTATTGGCTCGTTTTATTAAAATTAAGAACCGAGAAGAACAGCTATTTGACAATTTGTAAGTTTTGTAGCACATAGCTTGCTAGAAAGTTTTTTTATTTTTTTCAGGCTACGTACACCATCCATACATATATTATTTATATATATATATAAATATATATGTATGTATGTATGTATGTATATTCTTTCATGGGTTTTATGATGATGTATCCAAACCAGACAAAGGATTTGCATATTTCTCTTTCGTTTTGGTTTGGTGATGTTAATGTACATTCTGTTGCCTCATCAACTTAATTACGTATATTAATCTAACATAAAACCTAAGACGGCATGCATTTAGTGGACTCGTGGGTTTACAGGAGGACTAGGACTGAGATCATACATGCATGAGACACAAGCCCACGTGAAAGCCACCCCCATCCCCCCACCATCCTACGGCTAATTAATTACCATCAGTTCCTTTTTGAAACAATTTAAGACTTAAGAATAATTTAATCTCGAAATTAGAGTTCTAATTAACACTACTTCATCGTGACCGGCCGGAGACTAATTTAATTAATTTCTCTCAATAAATAGCATGCAAATTTTTTAAAAAATTGCTAAACAAATAATTATTTCAAAATAAATTATTTACGATAAAAGTATTTATTTACAACAAAATATTTATTTTAGTAAAAAATATCATTTTCATCGTAAATAATTATAAAAAATTAAAGTTGAATGGATTTGTGATCGGCCAGTACGTTATCATTAACAATCTTTGACGAGGATATATACGTAAATAAATAGCTAGATAATATTATTTCCTTCATCGGGTGCTTTTAAGAACTTGATCAACTTTAATATTAATTATATTTTTTCTATATATATACCCTTATCCAACAATCTAGCTAGCCCAACCGCGAATATTTATAATTGAACTGTTTAATTGATCAACGGGTGTAAAGTGTCATTTGCATGATTAGGTTTACGGGAAGAAATATCTATTGGTAAAGGTTGGGACAGACATGCTAGCTGCTAGCTAGCTTGATATATACAACGTCTATGCAAATGATAAGATTGTTTGACCCAGAGTGGGATAAAATGATTTGTCACGACAACTTGTTCACAAAGTATTACATGTGTGTTAGATTGTCATGTTAATTAATGTGCCAAGTTGCAGGAAAGAGACTTTTGAAAACACAACATCATGAATAATATGATCTCACTGCATGGCCAAATAATAATATTAATTGAGAAAATATATTTGTAATCACGAATTATGCAATTATCGTATAATTGCTTTGAAAAAAATAAATAAAATATGATACTTATAGGAAAAAAATATTCATTTTTTAATAATAGACCACATTCTTTTTCAAAACGATTATGCAGTATTTATGTATTTCACAATTGTATGTAAAATTACTTAATATTACAACTATTTTAAACAGTTTTTAAAATCTACCACTCAAATGAAAGGTCCTTTAAATTATGACATGTCAGTTTAATTATATAATTAGAGATAATAAATTTCAGGATGGAATAATAGTATTTCTATTATCACATATATATGGGGATCATCTGCGAACAACTGATGTTATAACAGATATGCAACCATATATGTTCATGATCAAAGAACACACACAGATATATAAATATATATATATATATATCCAATCTATATGTTTGGACAACTACATGTACATTTTAGCTTTTTTATTCAAAGTAAAAGCTTGAGAGGGAAGATCGATCCAATTATGAAACAGCTAGGAAAAAAGAAAAACCCCATGAAAAGATTAGGTAAGATCAGGAAGTACTAATAGGGGAAGCATATAATAGAGATGATGATGATGGGGGTATAAGCCAAAAAGCCTCTCTTTATTTGCATGACACTCGATCTAAAAGCAGCTTTTCCAAAACAAATCATTAAGACCGGGTTTCGGGGTTTGATAGCTACATTTATATAAATATATATATATAATTAATGATTTCTTTACTTAAACCTACCTTTTGCTGTTATCCTCACCTCCATTGATCTTTACGCGACACCAGTATTGATCATCATTCTAATCTTATCCCTATCACATGCATGGTATTGATCTTTATTGGGGAATGGGGAGTCAAAGTTTTTTAGTTTAACAGACGTTTATTTTGATAAGTTCTTTGACATATATGAGAAAGAAGCACATACGTATAAGCTTGGGAACTCAAATGGATCTTATATATGATGTATAATTAAAGGATATTGCAGCTAGCTTTCAATTGCTTGTACGTTTACTATTACTTATCTGTTTTTCCTTATCATGATCATCTTCATCTTCATCTTTCCGACCTAATTTAGTTTTCTTTATATATCAATGGATCATAGATATATGGTAATTATAATGCATTAATATGCTAAAAGAAAGATGATGGGATAAGTTCTTCAAAGGAGACCGATCGACCATGCATGCAACGAAGACTATAATCTGGGTATTGAAATTCGAACGATCTGAAATTTAATAATGTTTATGAAGAATCAAGTTAAGTTTTTGGTTCATTATCTGAAAATGATGTTTAGAGCGTGTTGACTATATATTAATCCTTGGTGTCTGCAGATCATTTATATCAAAGTACGTGGTCGTATTAGCTAGCTAGCTAAGTTTCCGTATGAAACTTGCCCTCTCAGGGTCTCATGATGATCTCGATTCTGTGAATGAAGGCAAACACGCAAAGTATTGCTTCAAGTACTACTTCAAAATTGGAAGCTGGAGCTAGCCGGCGGGGGTTTGACAATGATGACCATCAGCTAGGTCTTGGTTTCATGCACGTGATTAATAATCTTAGCTAGCTAGCCAATTTCGTAATATAATTTATACCCTTATATCTTACTTAATCTAGTTGGAAAAACTCTACATAAAATCCTTACACCACACATTTTTAAGGAATTAAATCAAAATAAAAGTCTTGAAATTGTGTGCATTTAAATAGAAATATAAAAATGATAAATCACTTGTTAATTAAGTAGATATATGTGGTATAAGATTCATGATAGTATTAATTCTCAGTTTAGCTGACCTACCTACCTAGCCCATCAAAAGTTGAAAATTATAAAAATGCATGCATGATAATCTGGTCACATTTGATGTATATAAAATTAAAATAAAGATCACAAAACTATAGATACCATCGCGGTCAAATTAAAGTAGGAGCATGCATGCAAGTTCGGTGGTAAGACTGAAATCATGTACAGAAAGAAGTTGTCTTACTGTTTTCAGATTGGCTACACACAATTTTTTTCAACACACTGAATTGTCACATAAGAAATAACGCAATTCTTGAGTTTTTTCAACGGAAATTTTAATCGTTTGAAAAATTTTGTAGTTTTTTTTCCCAATGTTTACGTGTACTCTAATCAGCTTATATATTCAAAGTCAAACCAAAATGACAAAAGAAAGAAAAAATAACAAAAAAATTAAAACAAAAACTCATGTTCCCCGAAGCTTGCTCATGAACCGATGGGCCATTGGATCTTCTCTCTATCTTTTATGATTAATGGAAGAATAACCTCAAAAACAGCTACTAGGAAAAATAAAATAAAACCCGGCCCGAAAACATGACCAAGATTCAAAGAAACGTAGAAGAAAACAGATGTTTGACACAGGTGGTCGCAAGCTGTATGTTTTCTGTGGTGCAGACGAAAACCATAAGGTCGAGATTAAAAAATAATAATAAAAAAAAAAAGATAAACAGGAGGAGGCCGGTGATGAGAAGGAACGACGTTAATGCGTTGTGGCGATACAGAAAAAGTAGTCTGCTTTTTGTTTTGGTTTTTTTGGGCGTTACAACTTGAAGCGAGATAAGGTGTCGCAACAATGGCTCTTCTTTTCTCTGCTTTTTTTGCCTCTCTCTCTCTCTCTCTCTCTCTCTTCCCTGCAGCCCCTACTCTCAGAAACTACAAAATGCAGCGTGAGCAGTACAAAAAGATTCGTTCTTTTTATATATATATATAAAGCCGGCGCCTTAGGGGACAGGTGGCGGCCCCTGCTTACATGTCCCCCTCGACTCTATCCCCATTTTAACTAATCATTATTACTCTACTTCTTTATGCTCTTAATAGTTAAATCCCTCCCTAATAATCATTATTAACTGGGTCGATAGAAGAGGAGTGAACGGGGATCGGGGCCACGTGGACGGTTAGATTAAAGATAGGGGTGTAGGGTGGGGGCCGTACTGGGAAGGGTTGGAATTGAAGTTGACATGACGTGGGTATGGATATGGGCATTACTAGGAGCTCTGTTTGGCAGAAGATGGAGTTGGGGGGCCCTAAAATTAATTTAATAAAATAAGCCGTTCTTTTTGTCTATTAATAAGAGCGGACAAAGCAACCAAAAGTAAAAATAAATAAAAATGTAAGGGCCAAAAACAGAAAAGATAACAAAAGAGTCCTTTGTGTGATGGCTACTTGGCAGGAATTTTGTCTCTTACACTTGACCTTTGCACCTAAACAAGGACATCAAGATGGGGATTTGAGATACTTGCGTTGGGCAAAACAACGTACTTTTAGAGATGTAGATTTGAGAATTTAATTTAATGCTGTACTAAGTGTACGTAGTTGACTGTTAGATCAACCATTTTTTTATTTTTAAAATAATGTTAATAAATTCAAAAACTATTATATGATCATGCAAACCAAACTGAGGAAGAAGGTGGCTTGATCTAATTTTCGAGGTGTGGGTCGCAACCCAATCTCAGGGCCGGGTGGATTGGAAGTACCCAATAAAAAAGGGTGGCTACCTCTTAATTTCCGGGGTGAGCTAGCGCCTAAGCTGGCAACACCCAGCTAGGATGCATGGTGTCTGATCGATGACATCAATTAAGATAGAGCTAGGGAGTCGAGGTTTGTTGTTGACTATGCGAAGAATAATATTTATATATATATATATATATATATTTTTTATATATAGAAAAATGATAGACTTACTGCTGTATAACTATTAGATTAAATCAAGAGAAGGTCATCCACGAAATCAATAAGCAGAAAGAGCCACTTCAGCCAATTCAAAATATTTTAGAATTCCTACATTCTAGAATGACTCTGATGTAATAAATTTTTATTCTCTTTTTGTACTTCTTGCTGTATTGCTCGTGCCTATATAACATGCACTGAGATACTGTATAAATATAGATATCTTTGAAATGAATATTTAGAAAGTTCATCACTATCATTTTATTATAGTATCAGAGTTACTAGACTAGTATTCTTTCTAATCCTTCACCATGGCAACCCCTTCATCTTCATCCCCATCACACCTATCTCTCTTCCATCTTCTTTCTCTCATTTGGTAACCATTAAATTGAATTCTGAAAATTATATGATGTGGAAAGTACAACTCAGAGTCTATCTTCGAGGACAAGACTTGTTCTCTTTTGTTGATGGAACCCATAAACCTCCTCCCAAAATGTTACCCGCTGAAAGTAATTCTAACCCCAAAATAAATCCAGCCTTCTTATCATGGCAACGAGCAAATCAACTTATACTGAGCATTCTTTTTTCTTCTCTAACTGAGTCGATTGTTGCACATGTCATATCTGCAGGAACCTCCCGTGAGGTATGGACATCACTTGAGTCCATGTATGATGTATAGCTCTCATTCTCAGGTTAAGGAGTTCCAAATCAAATTTAATCTCACCAACTTGTTCCGTGGAGATCAATCAATCACCGACTATTTTAGCAAGGTGAAAATGCTTGCCGATACACTTGCAGCTACTAGGACAAAGAATATGTTAGCTATCTCCTCAATGGGCTTGTTCCTACCTATGAGTATTTCATTACCTCTATCGCTACCCAAACCGAACCCATCCACTCTCAGGAACTTTACCATCTTCTTCTTATCCATGAAAATAGGTTGACTCACAACTCTCGTAACACCACACCCTCTCCCTTTGAGCCTTCAGCCAATTTCACCACAAACTCGAAAGACAATAGAGGCAGAGGTTTTTATTGAGAAAAAAATGGTCGTAGCTACAACAGATTTCCCTCAAACAGAGGACGTACCTCAACCAACTACAATCCCTCCTATCCAAAGAACCCTAACTCTCAGAGACCCACTTGCCAAGTTTGTAATAAACCTGGCCATGTTGCATTGCAATGCCATTTTCGTTTTGACCATGCTTATCAATATGATCCACCCAAATCTTGAATACCTTCCGGATGGTATCTTCATAAGTTAACGAAAATATCTTTCAAACCTGTTGAAAAAGACCAATATGAGCTCTGCTAATCTCAACTCCTCACCCATGTCAGCTTCAACAAAACTTTCCAAATTTGATTCTCCACCTTTTGAAGATGTCACATTATTTAGAAGTACTGTTGGAAGTTTGTAGTATCTTTCATTAACAAGACCTAATTTCTCTTTTGCTGTAAATAAAGTATGCCAATTTATACATGAACCCAAACTCACTCACTAGACTGTTGTCAAAAGAATTTTTCGGTACCTCAAGTCCACCATTAATCATGGTCTTTTCCTTTCAAAACAGTCCACTTTCACATTGCATGCATACTTTGATGCAGACTGGGCAAGGTGCCTAGATGACAGAAGGTCAACTGGTGGCTTCTGTATTTTTCTGGGCAATCATCCAATTTCATGGAGTTCAAGAAAGCAACATACTATTGCAAGGTCCAGTATTGAAGCTGAATACAAATCCTTGGCAAATACCACTGCTGAACTTATCTGGTTACAAACTTTGATTAAAGTGCTCGGTTTCTCTTTTCACAGCCCTCTATTTTATGGTGTAATAATCTAAGGGAAACATATCTCAATTCTAATCCTGTGTACCACTCTCGCACAAAGCACATGGATATAGACTTTCATTTTGTGAGAGATATAGTGGCTGTCAAAACTTTACAAGTCCAATTTTGCAGCAGCAAAGACCAAATTGCCGATGTGTTTACTAAACCCTTGGTGTTTGATAAATTCTTTATTCTCAGAACGAGTCTTGGTGTGTTTGACACCCCAATTGACTCGAGGGGGTGTATTAGAGTAAATCAAGTGAAGGCCACCCACGAAACCAACAAGCATCAAGAGCCACCTCAGCCAACTCAGAATATTCTAGAATTGCTACATTCTAGAGTGAGTCTGTTGTAAGAAACTTTTATTCTCTCTTTGTACTGTTTGTTGTATTGCTTGTGTCTTTTTAACATGCACAGAGGCACTGTGTAAATATAGATATCTATGAAATGAATATTTAGAAAGTTCATCACTATCATTCTATTAATAACAACTTGTTTATAATTATGTAATAAAATAATATTATTTTAAATTTTATTTTGACTTTTACTTTTGATTTGATGGATTTAGATTTAATAAAAAATATTATTATATTTAAAGTTATCTATAAATTGTGAATAAGTTGTAAGCCTATCACTCCTCATATATATATATACACATGACTAGGGAACGACCTCAGGTATGTTAGTCTTGGAGTGCACCTGACATAATAACTTAAATAAATAAAAATTTAAAAAGTCAGTAACTTATTTGTCTGGAAAAAGAAAATACTAGGTTAAAGAAAGACAAAAAATCAAGATTAAAAAAAAAATCTAAACTTCAGCAAAATATGAACATTAGTTTGATCCATATTGTATAAGTACACTATCAGAACAAAAATGACATGAAAAAGAGACATCAATTCATGTGCGCCGCTGAGCTATTAAGAGCATTTTGATAAAATATGATCCTTCATTAAATTCTACAAGGGAGTTACACGTCAAATGGTCAAGGGTCTTAAGGACCTTTTGGTAAATATGATAATTCATTAAATTCTACAAGGAAGCTACACGTCAAATGATCAAAAATTTTAAGGGCCTTTTGATAAAACAGGACTTAACGAACTTAACGGAAAAATAACAAAAATTACTATTCACAGTTAGATAGCCACTTATTATAATAGAGTAGATATAGAGCAACTAAGCGACAAACTCCCATATATAGTTAGTAATTTGGAAGTTGGCTAAGTTTTGTTTTGTTAACGTTGATGCATATAAAATTATATATATATTTATATATCACTACTTGAATATTCAAACTCAAACGTACGTTAAAACTTGGTTCCATGGAAGTACTAGTACTAGTCCTAATTACCAAAGATCGGCTGATTAATTTCACACGTATCCTATATAAATATATGTATATATATATATATATATATATATATGCATATGCATTTGCGGATGTGGTATTCAACATGCATGCATGCATGCTTGCTTGGGCCTGAAGATGGTCCCCCATGGCAGGCAAGAGGCAAAACTTATACCGAAGCCCCGGCCAAGGCCAATGTAAGTACGTACTTAAAAAATGCTGGCATCATTGGTCACCATCAGCTTAGTTATTTTTGCCTACCAAAAGTGGAAACAAAAGTAACCAGGAAAAAAGCGACAGTGTTAATAATTCTCGAGAGAAAAAATATTCGAAACAACAAAAACAAAACAAAAAACACACCATACATTTACATATTACAATATTGCATATCTCAGACACTGATTCGATTCAGTGTTTGCTTTCGGATTCTAATTTTGATGGACCACTGGGATTCATCTGACATTAACCTTCCAATGAGGTCATTCATGCATGCAGGCCTCCTTGCTCTTGGGCTTATGTATTAAGGGTCTAGCTAGTACCATAATTTAGATGTCCTAGCTCGCTACAGTACAATCATAGTGGGGGCATTTAAGTTAATTATATTTAAATTTATCAGAGAGACAATCCCACGTATGAGTACACATGTATATAATATGACATGATGAGCCTGCTGCCATGGTAATAGGGGGCCTATGATTGCGTCTCACAGGGTAGGGCCGGGCCGGCGAGTAATCCGAGTGTTAGGCAATTTGTTTCTCCTACGTTGATTTCTTTGTTTATAAAAGTAAAAAGTACAGATGTGTTTGGTTGAACTAGGGCATGGCTGTTGGGTCCTTACTGAGCCCACTTTTAGGTAATATTTTCTTCCCTGATCATGTTCAGTAGGCTAATGGGCTTGCCGGATAACCCAAATAATTTTTTCCCCATGAGCAGCCGAGTCTAATTACCTTAAGGGCCACTGTAAAGCCTCTCTTGTTGTCCCTATATATCCTCTATAATCTTAGATCTGGCCGGCCAATTCTCTACCAGTTTGATGAGTATTTATTGAGTGACAAATCGTGTTTATTATAAGATATGGTACGATCTATTAAGCTTAATGGGTCAGATTTTTAAATTTTAACGCGACTCATTAAAATAATGAGTTGACACAACATGATCAATTTTGACCTGTTATGAATTAGTTAAAAATATGTTGATCCGACTTGACCCGACCTGTTTTGATCCGTTTATATAAATGAGTTGAATTGACCCAAATAATCCACTTGACTTGATTAACATAATTTCACATAAAATTTAAAAGCACAATATCTCCCACAAATATAAAACTAACAACATAAGTCTAAAATTACAATAAAAATAAATAAAAATACCAAAATTACAATCTAAAGGAAGTGTGGGAGGCAATTGTGACTTGTGAAAACTAACTCAATTGAGAACTAAGAGAGAGGGTTAGGAAAAACGAAATAGGGTTAGGGTGTTTTTGTTTTTAGGTTAAAAATGATATAATTGTAATTTTGAGTAAAAAATTTAACTGGTCTAAACGGGTCAAGTGGGTTGACCTGTTAATGAATTGTTTTAATGGGTCAACTTGTCTTGACTTGAACTCGTTAACATCAATTCCAAATCCGCTAATTTCATGTCATATTCGTGTTGAGTTAACAAGTTGTATCACATATTGTCAACCCTAATGAGTAATGCTAGATACAAATCTTAAATATATAAGTTCTGTGCAAACTCTTTGTAAAAAAGTAAGTCTCACTAAAAAAGATTAGTTTTATTTTATACTTTTTTAGGGTGTGATTCACCTTTTTTATAAAGATTTGTGTAACATTTGTCTATTTGACACTTATACAAATAATTTCTCCGGGTTGATCGACACTTATGCCTTCACCAATTAATACAAAAAGAAAAAAAGAAGCTATAAAATCAATTGAAACGGACATGGCCATCGCGAGCCAACACGTATCCTATATATATATATATATAGAGAAGCGCTTCAGAACAGCCCAACTATTTATAGGAGATAAACAGCCCACTAATAACCATCAGACGTGTAAGAAAATAAGGATATTGTACAATACACCAACACATAGTTGATTAAAATCGAAAAGAGAAAAAGACGTCCCACCATCTACCCTCGAATTCGTACCCCTTTTTGGCCTTCCCCACCGAAACCCCTTCCCCTTTCCCATTTCATAGCTTTGTGAATGACGACAAAGAAAGGTTTAGTTGCTGAGCAAAATGAGAAATGCGAATTGCATTCTTCTGAAAATTCAATACGCACAGTGGTCATTGACTTTTGGAAGCTTCTAGTCTTGGCTTGATTTTGGGTGCTAAGAAAAACGAGTAATAGAGTAGTGTTTGTAAAGTGCTTTGTTTGCTCATCTCATAAACAATGAAAATCCTCCAAGATTGTAATTTTGACCATCTCCCATTTCTTTTTATATTTCTTAGCTACCAAACAGAAAATAAATTTTTAAATATTTTCATTTACAGTGGTTAGGGATCATTGTTGAAAGAGAATATCTATTCTTATATTCCTTTTCAACTATTTCTATGCAAATCTGAGTTTTCATTTGAGAAAAATGCTTGCTTTTTGAAGCATAGTGCTTTGAGGCATGCATAGATTTTGTTGAGACTGAGGTGGTATTTTAATCCATTGTTCACATTTAGGCAAAGAACAATGGGTGCCTATGGAATCAAAAGGAGAAACTGGGGTGAGCATCCTATGAACTTAAGATTTAGCTTGCAATTTGCCCATTGCTTAGCTAATCAGAAAAACGGGAGGTCAAAATCTCACTTTGGTTTGGATGAGAAAGAGGACACGAAAGGGCTGTGAGTATTTCTCTGGGGGTCGAGCTCCGTCCTACACCTAGCACGAGGGGTCGAGTTACCATTGGGGATGAGTGCGGGGTCAAGATCTTAGTTACGAGTTGGGAAGGAGTGGAAGACGAATACTGTGATAGAGGTATGGGACGGTTGGGCTGTGATAAGTTGATCAGGTGTAGGCAATTCTACAATATGGAAAATAAAAGGTTGACGTGGAGGTTTGCTATTGGAGGGATGTTTATTGAGTAACAACAGCCGGACTGGCTTCCAGGTTTTCTCGTATATATATATAAAATGTGTATGCCATAATATTAAATATTATACCTATAAATTGTGTGAACCTTAGCATTAAATATTGTTGTTAAAATATCAATGCATGATGCGAAATATTATGAGCAAGAGAAGTTAAATTTAGAAATAACCATTCTTACAAAGACTGTTTTCGTGGCCCTCAATTAATAATCAAGAATTATCGAAATTAGAGATTTTGACTCAAATTGTTTTTTTTAAACTTGCATTACAGAGCTTAAAATTTAAAAATCTTACATCCTGTCTTTTATCATCATTGTTATCATGGTACTATTTTGTATAAGTATTAAATATACAAATCTTGTACAAAGTCGTATGTAATATTACTCTTATTATTATTATTATTATTATTATTATAATATATCAATTTCTTAGATCAAAGTTATATATATAAATATATATTCAGTAAAGGACGCACCACAACAAATAAGGTCTTTGGAGATGAAAAGTTTCATCCCAAAAGACTGGAGTTTCGTCCCAAAATATATTTTGGAATGAAAAAAAAGCATTCCAAGGTCGTTTCAAAAGGTATTTTGGGATAAAAATCACAAATTCGTCTTAGGAAGTCGTTTGAACGGCTAAAAATACGTTCGAACAATATGTTTGCTTGAACAAGTATTTCATGACCGGTTGATCGATACCAGTCCGTTCAACCAAATACACATGAAGAAACATTCGAACAAACAAATTGATGATCGAATGTAAATTAAGCCGTTCGAACGTGTTTGGGATAGAAAGAGTGAATTGCTTGTTTGAACGTGATGCAACTCATTTTACCATTCAAACTTTAACTTGTGAGGTTCGAACGGTTGTGTCTGATGTATATATCGTCGAACGTTTGATGATCGTTCGAACGGTTAGTATTTTCATGAAAAATACTAATTTAAAACGAAATAGATATTTATATTCAAAAAATACCTTACAAATTGTTCAATATAAATAAAACTAATTTAATAAGTCAGAACTAAATAAATAAAATAGTAATAATACTAATAATGTTATCAGTACATAATTGTTCGATATGCAAAACACAAAAATCAATTGTTTGGAGGCCTGAATTGTTGCATAAGCATATGTATTTGGAGTTGTATCTCTCTTTATTGATCTTCTTGCTATTTTATGTGCATCTCCATATCTGTTTGTTTCGTCAATTGAGCATCTAACTCATAATGTTTTGCAATCAATTCTTCGATTTTAGAATTTGTATTCTCTAACGCAATGACAGTACTACTCGACATTGATGAAGAGCCTGAAGACTTTACACAGCGATCCAAACTCCTCAAATATCCTGATAGTTGACCCAGAACTTGTGTAAAAATTTTAACATCACTTGTTGACAATTCTGATCTAATGCAACTTTAGCACGGAGGATAACCATTTTATCCTACACAACATATTTAAAATTAATTTTGACATAATAATTTAAATATGTTTAAGTAAAACAAATTATAATACTTATAGAATTCTCACGAATATCGGGATGAGTCTACTCTCCATTACAATTAGTATATGATGCATCATATAATTTTATCAGATCATAATTAGTGTTTGATTTTTTCTACAAGAGATATTGTTAAGATATAAAGTCAATATTAAAAACAAACTATATAGAATAAAAAAAAGAGAGTACATTATCAATTTCAGAAAGAGGTGATGGAAAGATCTTGAGCCTGCATGATGAAAAATCTTCAACTTTGATCTATTTGTATTGTTTATAGAATTTCGCTCCTGCATAGAAATTATAAAAGTTAGTAAGTGAAAATTACAAATATGACACAAAAAGAATTTATTTAATTTACCTTATATAATAGATCCTCAAACATGTCGCAAATCTTTTTCAATTTTCAAGTCGGACATCCTAAAAAGGATGTTGGCGTGCATATTCCTTGTTGTTGTATTTTTTGTAACGCTCGTGACACCTTGTCTTATACTTGCATAATGCATTACACATCAGCTCCTCGATAGTCTTACACTCATCTCTCCTACCGAAATTTAGTTCGAAGTCGTCTTTGCAAAAGTATATACACAAAAATATTATCATTTAGAATATTAAATAATATCAATATAAATTTATTATTTAAATATTTCATACCAAATAACGTTTCTTTATAAGTTCTTTCACATCTTGCGGGACTTTATGCCATGAACTCGTACCCAAAGGTTTATAAGTCCATGTAAGAGCATTCACATGCGATGCAAGCCAAGTTGCTTGTTGTCCCTTACCTCTTGTATGTTCTTCAGGAATGTTAACCTTAATCTTACATATTTTACAATATTTCTCCAACGTCATGCCTCTAGTAGTTCTTCATCCGTGACGAGATTGTACTGTTATATCTGTAAAATAATATTTAGTTACTTATCTCGTATAAATTATCTTAATTGAAAAAAATGAGTATTAGCTATTTACTTTATTTCGTAGAGTCAGTCTCTAATGGTGAGTCTGACGAAGAACTAGGAATAAGTGGAGATGGGATACGAACTTCTTTTCTTTTTAGTGGCATAATTGCGAGATATTGTATAATGTGAACACAAAACCAATCAATCATCTGTATCAGTTTTAATTGTAAATTCGCTCTCATCATCATCATCTGTAGATACTTCAGATGCTCAACACTTTGATCAACTGTTGCCTCATCAACTATTTCAGTCTTAATATATTTCCTATGTAATGGGATCATCTCATACTGGCTTAAATCCATAAATAAGTTAAAAGCAGGTTGACCCTCTTGGTCGACTTCTTAACTAGAGGGATAATCTTCTTCTTCATCTTATTCCTCCGCCTCAGGGATAACTTTATAAATATTTTTAGGAGAAAATTTTTGTACTACTTACCATTGATTTCCTAACTCATGATCGTCTAAATAGAATACTTAAGATTCTTGGAAAGCCAAAATCAAAGGATAATCTTTATACCATTTTTTGATGTATTAATACTCCGAAAGTATTCATTGTGGCATTTTTCCCTTTGAGGATTGCTTAAATCTCATCAATCACACTTAAATATATAAACTACAAGCTCCCTACATATCTCATTCTAATTATATTTACAATAACTCTATAGAAATCAACGTTACCTCTATCATGATTCCCTTAAACAATGACACCACTATTTTGTATTTTCCTATAAAATTCTCGATCAATTGTGTGATACCTACTTTCTCGAGAAATATATGCAGAATATCGAGCAGCGCGTCTCGAGGGGCCACGCACTAATGCATATAGTTCGTTTGATATATCGTTCGGATTACTCGCATGCATTTGTACAACCTACATATTAAATAAAGCATAAACATTCAACCGTTAACAATCCAATCTATTTTTTGAATCATTTCGAGAACTTCTGTTCATGTTTCTGGTCTATATCATTTACTCCCATTTCTTTGAGCACATTAATATGATTACTGAAATTAAACATTATCAACAATAAGTATATTCGTATAATTGTTTAATAAGTAAATTCAATGATTAATTAATAATAAATTTGAACTTACTTTTAGTGACTCTCTATCTCAAGGCAATTGTTTAGCACATACCACTGATATTTCTCGAACTTCTTTTCATACAAATCATAACCATGCTGAGTATAAAGTGGACGTACTTGTTAGAAAAATACAAAAAACCCATTCCGTTGTCTGTTTGGTCAACATCAAAGTTTATTTACAGCCGATTAAACCTTGTGTCAACGCCATGGAAGTATTTGAAACATAATGTATGCCACTTATCATCAATATATATTTCTGCAATTGATCCTTCTGGCGGGCCTTGTTACCCGTTGTGCATTTTAATTTTTCGAGAAACTGTTCAATGGGATACATCCATCTATACTGGACTGGCCTTGTAAGTCAAGCCTTACGTGGCAAATGAACGACTAAGTGAACTTTAATGTCGAAGAATGATGGTGGGTAAATACTTTCCAACTTACAAAATACTATAGCAATTTCTCGTTCCATACGATCTAAAACTTCTACATTCAACGTTCTAGCATATAAATTTTAAAAAAATGCACCCAACTCAATTAACGCAACACGCACATCTCTCGTCAAGAACTCACGGATACCAACATACAAGATACGTTATAAAAATACATGACAATCATAGCTTTTTAGTCCAGTAATTTTTCAATTTTTTGTTCGCATACACCTTGTTAGATTCGAGGTATATCCGTCTGCTAATTTAATCTTCTGCAACCACTCTCAAAATGTAGTCCTTTCATTCCTTGATAATGTATACCACCTAATTGGCATGTAGATAGACGAACAACTTTGTTGCAAGTGCATTTTAGGTCTGATTCCCAATCGCTTTAGATATTTCCGTGAGTTTACATTATCATTCTTTTTACCTTTAATTGACATCAATATTCCTAACACAAACTTGCACATATTTTTTTCAATGTGCATAACATCGAAACTATGCCGCAATTTTAACGTCGACCAGTAGAGGAGTTCAAAAAATACACTCTTCTTTGTCCAATTTAACTCATTCGCACTTCATTTTCTCTTTCGTTGTTTTTTACTAAAATCATTACTTCCGACTTCCATTAATTATGTAATAACATCTTCGCCAAACAAAAATAGTGGATGGTACCCCCATTCAACAGTGTCATCAAACATCTTGCCATTTCAATGCCATCTATGATCATTAGATAAGAATCAACGATGACCCATGAAGCATAATTTCCTCCTATACGTAAGCCATTTAAATTGGGTATGCTTGTTACAAGTTAGACATGCCAATTTTTCCTTAGTGCTCCAACCTGACAAGTTTCCATAAGTAAGAAAATCATTTATTGTCCAAACCACCACAACATGCATCCTAAACAACTTGCCTGTTGATGAATCAAATATTATGACCTCATTCTCTTACAAATCTTTCAATTTTGCTATAAGTGACTATAAGTGTATGTCTATATCATTTTTCGGTGATATTGGATCTAGAATGAGCAAACTTATTATAAAATATGAATATTTCATACACTTCCAAGTTGTAGATTGTACGACATAAGTACAACTGTCAAGTACTATGACTAGTATTCATGTTTCCAAACGGATTAAATCTATCTGTTGTTAACCCAAGTCGAACATTACGAGATTCTTTAATAAACCATGAGTGTTTCAAGTCAAATTCCTTCCAAACTTGAGAGTTCACAAGATGTGACAAAACATTATCATTCTTGACTCTAGATGATGAGTGCCACGTCATGTCCACAACCGTCAAACATGACATAAATAATCGTTGTAATCTAGGTATCAATGGAAAGTGACGTATGACCTCCTGCAACACATTTTGTTTCTCAGTTGTCCATCTTGATTCATGACAAATGGGACACTCGTTCAGCTACTCATTCTTTTACCAAAATAACACACACAATCATCTTACATTCATGTATTAAATTGTAATCAAACCCGAGTCATCTTTTCAACTATTTTCCTTTGTAGAAGTTGCGGAGTAAAATATTGTCTGATAGAAGTGTTTCTTTAAACAGCGCAAGCAACATATTGACAACTTTAATAGATATTCAAAAAGTCGAACTGTAAATAACAACTTACTGTGCCTTGTACACCTTGGATATAACTCATGCTGTGAATCTTTCCACAAGCGGGTAAAAGTGTTATGGCACGGATCATTTGAATTTGATAGATCCGTATCACCTTCATCCATAAACATTTTCGCACTAATGTTGTCTAGCATTTACTCTATATCCTCCTCGGGATTTTCACCAATAACTTTAGGATATACATCTTCATCGATGTCTTTTTCTTCATCTCGAAGTTTGAATGACGTTGGATACGGTTCTCCATGTAAGACCCAATCAATATAACCTTGGTCAATCTTTTGACAAACATATGTTATCTCACCAATTCTGTCTTATGAGAATGCAAATTCTTGCAAAGTCAATATGGGCATCTAATATGATTGTCATTGTCAATTGAACAGGATGTCAACTCCGAAAATCTCTTAACACTTTCAGCATATACATTGTAATCTTCACCCAACCGATCTTTAACTCGTATCAAATTCTTATCCATGTCTAATATCCTATTGCAAATATTCACGTGCATCAATAAACAATCAATTATTTAACGTATTGTACAATTTCTTCCTTTCATCGGTTAGTTGATTCTATACCATTCGGGATTGTAAGATCATAATCGCTAACAAAATTTCGACAGCATCTCTTTATAGTTCTCCAAATATGCTCGTTTGGTCGTATGCACTGACAAGTAATACATCAATGCACTATCACCGAAGTTGCATATCCAGAGAATAATAAGGGAGGACTCTACCAAAATCATAACGTCAGATGCAACAGATGTAGTTGGATAGTTTGCGAAAATGATCTTACAATTCCAAACTGTCCACTCTAGACAATTCAAGAGTTATCAATCAACCGTTCAATAGGATTGACAACTCTCGAACGGGTCTAAAGTTTATTTCAATGCAAAGTACAAGATACGAAATTAAAACACCACAACAATACAAAATATGAGAATACAATATACGAGAATCCACAAATCTTAATTATTATGTATTTTAAGTATTTTAAATATATATTTTAAGTATCTTTAATATAGTAAATATTAAGTGTATTTTAACTATCCTTATTATTATGTTTTAAAATTAAGTGTATTTTAACTATCCTTAGTATATTTAATATTGTGTATTTTAAGTATTTTAATTAGTAAGTGTAATTAAAGTGTATTATTATGTATTTTAAGTATCATAATTATTATGTATTTTAATATTAAGTGTATTTTAAGTATCCTAATTATTATGTTTTTTAATCTTAAGTATATTTTAAATATTTTAATTATTAAGTGTATTTTAATTATCGTAATAATTATAATTTAGTAATTAAACTATTTTCTGTGTAACGTTTGAATGAGTTTAAACATAGAAGACCGTTCAAATGATTTTATATTACGATCGAACGGTTAAACCCATAATACAAACTAGAGAACAAAACGCAATCGCAAAAAATTTTCTCATCATCCCAAAGATCAATACAAAATGAAGATTAATACACAATGAAGATAAATACACAAATACATAGATTCGATGATAAAAACTATTATGGAGATAAATACGCAATGAATATAAATATTACACAAACATCAATAAAGATTTGAAGCTAAATACACAATAAAGATAAATACACAAATATCGCTTCACAATGAAGATAAATTCACAATATGGACATACCTTAAGCTGTGCAAACCGAAATAACTCAAGAAATACCTACAAAAGTGTGTTGAAACAAATATTATAAGTTAATGAAAAAAAATGAGTTAATTTATATAGAAATATGACAAAAAAACTTACTTTTAATCAATATAGTGGTAATGTTTATAGATTTCGTGGATAGAATGAAGAATTATGGAGAGAAAAGTGTAGGATTGTGGAGAAGATGAATGTTTTGGGCGCTAGTTGAAGAAGAAGAAATGAGAAAATGAGAAAAGTTCGTGGGCTGAGGGGTTAAGTATGTTTTAAAATTTATTACGGTGATTTTTGTCGTTGTAATAAGTTCTACACCCATTGAAATGACACTGTTCTAATTAAAATACAACTTATTACAGTAGAATAAATTGTCGCCTAGGTCGTCGAAAACAGTTCGAACGTTTAATTGTGGTGTTCGATCGTGAAAATTCAATGGGCACCAAAATTTGTCCGCCACAAAATTTTGGCGAAAGCGTTCAAACCTTTAATTTTGGTGTTCGAACTTTCAAATTCAATTTTGGCGGCAGCATTCGAAGTCTCTTCTTTATGTATATTAGCATTAGATCATGTTACATGCAATCAAATGATGTTATATCACAATCGAACGTAATTTTGGATTTAAATAATATTAATTTTATTTTTTTAATCGAACTATGTTATTATAATTATTTAATTCAGCCACATTATTAAATTAATTTATTAATTCACTATATATATTGTGATATCTAAATATGGTATTAGTATAAGTATATTAGTACATACTATATGTATAATAACTGTATAGCTATTATAAATTATGATAACTATACTGATATAGTTATATATATAATAATATAACGCAAAATATAGTTAATAAAAGCTATGATAGTTATTACACCATTACTATTATAGTTACTATTATAAGTTAATTATACTATAGTTACAATTAGAAGTTATGATAACCATTATAAGTATAGCTATTATATATAAGTTATGATAAGTATACTGATATAATGGGGTTAAGATACCCTTTCCTCCTTTGGAGGTGGGGGTGGGAATTTCCTGGATTGACTAGTCACAACTGTAACTTCCTTCATGAATGAAATAAAGTTATGATAACTTTAAGTATTTTTTTTTTTTTTATCGAAGAGCCGATAGCCACATGTCTAGTGGCCCCGTCCCAAGTTTATTAATATGCCCTCACACTAAGTATAGTAACTAGTTACTATTAGAAGTTATGATAACTATACTAATTATGAATTATGATAACACTAAGTATAATTACTAGGTACTATTATAACTATTAACAGTAACACAATAGTAATAACAATATAGTAAATAACAATAATAATATAATACAATCGCCAATAGCTCTGATACCAAAGACGTAAATCCCATGTAATATAATAAGTATATAGATATTAAAAACTTAATAACAGGCGGTATAACCAGCCATATGCATGAGAGCAATTGAAGCAGGCGGTATAACCGACCATATGCATGATAAAATAAATAAGATAAAGAGATATACAAAAATCAACTTCATTACATACATAATACTTATAAGGAAGAGCTAATTCTCAGAAGAGGTGAAGACATAAGACATGAAGAAAGACGGGAGAGTTGGTTTACAAAAGATAGGCTTGGGAGAGCTAGGAGAGTGTTGAGAGAGAGAGAGAGAGGGCAAAGCTTCAGATGAGAGAATTCCGAATGCCTCTCCTCTGTTACAAGCTCTTATATTTATGAACACTAAAACAGTGCAACACAGTAACTCAAATAATACATGAACAGTGTGAAAACCAATCTGTACAAACAGTAACTCAAACAGTAACTCTAATAATACATGAACAGTACCATCTCGTGAATAATACATACAAAGTCGATTGTCGTTTTCTTCCGAGGAGATAATATTCCTGACAACTTTAATCTGTCATGTTGACTAATTTGGAAAACAATAATCTTTTGGAATCACATAATCTGAGGGTCATAATTTACCAAAAATCCAGTTCAAACAGATCTTAAGAATCCATCAGAGGTACTGGATGATAAGGTGAATAATCTTGAGAATGAGAGGCCTGTTGAGAAGGAGAACCTTGATGTGCTGCAGGTTGCTGTAATGGAGATAATCTGGTTGGATGCCGTGCGTCTTCTTCATCATCACTATTTGAAACTTGTGACATTGCTTCGGCTAATTTTTTCAAATATTTTTTGCTGGTAATGGATGCTAATTGTGCTTGGAATCTGCTCTGTTGAACAAGTACTTCTAGGATTTTGGTAATTTTTGAAAACATTTTCAAGACATGATCGTAATTGTATTTTTTCCACCATTTGACAAAGACTTGGCGGCTCAAGAACATAATGGTTTTGAGAGAAGGATGGGATTTGATAACATATTCCCATTTCATAATCCAATTTAATTTTGTTTTAAGAAAGAAAAGAAGAAGTCGTGGACAATGGGTTAATACTGGTTGACTATCATCTTGTGAAGTAAAAATTCTAAAACTTTCTTGGAGGGGGAGAGGAAGGAGAATAAGTTCAAGTCTATAATGGCCCCACCAAAGTAAAAACCATTTAGAAAGTGTCTTAATTTCTTGTAATTTATCAAAATGAAGGAACCATGATGATGCAAATTTTTATTTTGTTTTAAAAATATTTTTGTCCATGCCTGCTGATAATCATAATAGTCGTATTAAGGAGGATCATAAGGTTGAGAAAATTTTCTTATCAAATAGGAATGTTTTCCCCATTATTCCAAAGTGAGGACCTGTTGAATTGTGACTTTATGAAAAACAATAATTGGTGGTGCAGGCGGAGATGGTTGAGTTTGGAGGGTACAAGGGATTTCAGAGAGAATAATTGAGTTTAAGTCTACTAATATGAATTCATAAAAATTTTGGGTCTTCTTAATGTTTTGTGAGATATAATGCCAATCTGGTAAAAGAAATGCATCAAGTAATGTTTTGGGGTTAGACAAGTGTTGGATTTTAGGCTCGATGGGGAAGACAGGGTGCCAGTGAGATTTAATGATAATCGGAGATGTAGAAGGTTGAGATAGTAATGGATGATTAATAATCTGAGAAGGAGAAGAAGAAGGGGAAATAGCTTTACAGTATGTTGGTAATTTTGGAGAAGATAATATTGAAAATAGATTGTAAGAAGGTCTAATATTTTGTGATAATGATCCTAGTACAGTATATGGTCTTGGAGTTGCAGAAGGACAGGGTGAAGGATAGGGTGGAGATGGTGGTAATGCATAAGAAGATTTGGTCTTTACTTTTGACTTTGAGGAAGACATGATTTTCTTTGTAAAAACTCTCGTGATAGAAAATCAGGAAGATAATTAGCTTCTCCTTTAATGTGTTCAATATCAAAATAAAAAATACTTAATATAGTTTGTCATCTAGCAAATATTTGTTTGGCAGCCAAGTTTTTCACATCTTTAATCAAAACTTCCTTGGCTGATTTGCAATCTGTCCTAAGAAAAACTTTTGATTTAACAAATCATTTTGAAATTTAGAAATACATAATACAATAGCTAAAATCTTTTTTTTAATGGTGCTATAATTCTTTTGGGCAGGATTTCAACATTCTGAATGGAATCGAACAATCTGTTCAGAATCACCTGATAATCTTTGTTTCATAATTCCTCCATAAACAAGATCAGAAGCATCAGTTTCAACAATTTTTAAATTATAGGGGGGATGAGAATCCTAAACATGGTAGTTTTTTAACATGAGTCTTAATTTGTCTTATAATATTTGTATGCTTTTATGTCCACGGGGGTGGATTCTTTTTTAATCTCTTAAATAATGGTTTGCATAATGGCCTGAGAGATTGATAAAAATCTGCAACATAATGAAGACTTCCTAGAAATCTTTGTAGTTGTTGTTTATCTTTTATTTCATCTAAAAATTTATCAACAAATTCTATTGCTCTACTAATTGGAGTAATAGTTCCTTGGTAAATATTATGTCTAAGAAATCTAATTTTGTTTTGAAATAATTTTATTTTTGGTGATGGAACAACTAATCGATTTTGTTTGATGATTTGGACAAAAGTATTTAAGTGCTTCCAGTGTTGTTCAATAGATGAAGAGAATATTAATACATCATCTATATAGACTATTAAAAAATCAGTAAAAAGGGTAAATATTTCGTTCATAATATTTTGAAATTCACTAGGGGCATTTTTTAATCCAAATGGCATAACATTCCATTCATAATGTCTGAATGGGACTGCAAAGCTGTTTTATACCGATCTTTTTCAGCGATTTGAATTTGTCAGAATCCACTTTTCATATCAAATTTTAAAAATACTGTAGCATCATAAAGTCCAGATAATAAATCTTTCTTATTAGGGATTGGGTATCTAATCAATTGTAATAGTTTATTTAAAAGTTTATAATTAATAACTAATCCAGGAATTCCTCTTTCTAATTCTGCCTGCTTTTTAACATAAAAGGCAGCACAGCTCTAAGGTAATTTACTTTTTCTAATTAATCCTTTTGTTAATAAATCATTAATTTCTTTTTTGCAGAATTCTAATAATTTATTATTTATTTGAATTCGTCTGGCTTTGGTTGGGATATTTTTCTCAGAAAATTCTTTTTTATAAGGTAATTCAACTATATGTTGTTTTCTATTCCAAAAAGCGTTAGGTAAGTTAGAGCATACTTCCTTTTCAATCATAATCTTAAAATTGTCAATTTTTTTAGTTAATAATGGATTATTTAATTGTTCTTCAATTCTTTTATATTTTAATTATTGTTTTAAAAAACTTATCTGTTTTTCTTTTCTTTTAATTCTGTTTTTTGTTAAAAAAATTAATTTATTTAGATAATGAAATTTCTTTTAAGGAGTTAATTTTCTTTGATACAGGAGGAAATAGAAATTTAAATTGAATTTCTTGTCCGAGTATTTTAGTAGAAATACCTTCCTCTGTTACAGAAAATGGGTATAATAATGCAAGGAATGGATTTCCTAATATTACATTGGTGTTAATATTTTTTACTAAAATAAATGTTGCTTTGAAGCAAATTCCATTATTACAAATATGTGCATTAGATAGTTTATAATTTATGTTTAATTTTGCTCCATTAGTTTGGGATAATGTTTCTTTTGTTTTTTTCAAAATATTTAGAAGGTATTAATCCTTCTTGTATACAATTTAAATCTGCTCCTGAATCTAATAAAGCAATTGTGGTAAAAGAAAAATTTTGATTAATTGAGATCGTTACTTCTATATACCATTTTTAAAAATTTATCTTATTGAGGATATTAATGAAGTTGTCTGTTTCATCTTTAATAATTATTGTTGAACATTCTCCTTGTTTTTTATTATGAGAGTTATCTATATTTTTGTCTATTTTTAACAATCTAATTTCTTGTAGTAATTGTTCATTTGAAACTTCTAATTTAAGATTAGATGCTTTTAAATTTCTAACCTCTTGTTTTATTTCATTAATTTCCTGTTGCAGGTCATGTAATGTGATTCTTTGTTTTTCTGGCTTAAATCTTCCTATTATTTCTGAAAAATTATAAGGTGTAGAAGAGGTTACTGAAGTGGTTTGATTATTAAAAGTATCTTTTAATTTTTCTAAATAATATTTCCTTTCATGTGGATCCTTAATTTTGTCTATTAATTCTAATATAATATCTTCTTATTTTGAAAGTATATTAATGGTTTTATTGCAAAAACAATTATTCTTATCTAAACAATTGCAAACCTATATCTCATCTTCTTCTAATTCACTTTCAGAAGATTGTTCCGAAAGACTTGATTCTCTTAATTGGTAGATTTCATCTTCTTTAAAAGAACTTTCCTCTTCTTCACTTGAATGTATTATAAAAATATTTAATAATTTTTCTTTTAATGTTTTAGAAACATTTAATTCATTAATCTGTTGTTTTACCTTACAATTTGACTTATAGTGCCCAACTTTTCCACATTTATAACAAACAATTTGTTTCTTCTTTTTATTAGTCTTTTTTGGAGTTTTTATTGGTTTGTTATATACCTGTTTATTTTTTGTCTTTTTATATGGTTTCCTATATTTTCGATTTTTGTTAGAATAATTCTTATAGACTCTTTTTTCATTTTTATGTCTTCTTGAAGCAGCTAATAATGGAGTATAACCAAATTATTCACAAAAGGTACCTAATTCTTTTTTAGCAAATTTCTTTTCTTCATCCATTTACTTTTTTAATCTTAAATCATTACACATAATTAAACCAGTTCTATTAATAGTAGTTATTATATCACCATATGTAAGATTAAGAAAATCAATAGTACCATCTGTTTTTACTAATGATTCTCGTACATTTTGAGCGAAGTAATATGGAAGTCCGGTTACGAACTTTTCCTCCAGTATGGTTGCTGGCAATCATTTCTGATCATAACTTTATTTAGAAATACATCTTTATACTAACGAAAATCAGATAATTGTAGACATTTTAAATTAATCAATAAGTCACTAGTCCTTTCTTTAAATTGAACAGATCACCAACAAAGTGTTTGGTTAATACATATATTAAAGTATTTACAGCATTTTCCAATGGGAATCCATTTTCTGTTTTAATTACTTGCATATTTTCATCATGCTTATATGCAGTTAATATTTATGTTTTTTGTTCATTTGAAAGATAGTGATCCCATAAGCCTTTTAATTGGCCAGTAAATCCTGTAACAATAATATGTGCCACTTGGTGATCAGTTTTTCTATTACTTTTATAAACATTAGTTACGATAACCATTTCTTGGAAATGGTTTAATATTTCATATTTAGATAATCTGTCTATATTCCATTCATATAATACATCTGGTGCAAAAGCAGATCTTACTATATGTTTTCTTTCTTCAAATTGTATATCAGGAGGGGTAGGCCTTGGATACCAATTTCGAGTAATGGAGACATAGTGTTTAGAATCTCGAGCTGAAAAACTATTAACATGGTCTCCTCTAATCTTATTTATTTGTAAGTCTAAATTTTTTAATTGGTTTTCAATATTACTTATTTCAAAGTCAGATATTTTAGGAGAATCTGTTTTACTTAGCATATTAATATGAGGTTGTTTTGAGGTAGATGCATTATTACTAATAGTTAATTTTTCTAATTTGTTAGAGATTTGTTCTAATAAATCATTTTTATTTTTAGAAAAGATAAGTTTTAGATGAGATGGGATTTCATGAGGGACGAATAAAGGAGTTTCTTTTGCTTCTTTAATTGTAGGATTTATAGGAGATATCTGAGTTTCAATTATTTCTAATTGCTTCCTCATGGTCTTTAGATATAAATTAGTGTAATTATTCTGTTGAATTATATTATCAGTATTTTTAGCTTCTACTGAATTATTATATTTTTTTATTGGTGAAGCCAATATTTGGGTATTTCTTTGATTGAATTTAATGGCTTCAAAAGGAAGATATTTTTCGTAAACAGTTTGATTGTTTTCTTCTTTAATCCATTGATTAGTAGTCCGGTTTATGGTTGTTAATTAGTTTGACTTATAAATCTCAAACCATGGAAAGAATGGTATATTAATTTGGATTTCTTCCAAATATTGATAATATTTCTCTTGAATATAATCCCTTTCTATTTTTGTAAAGGTTGAGAAGAATATTGATCTTTTATGACTATTTTCTTTTTTCATATAACCTTGTTTAAGATATTCTTTATTAATTTTAAACTCTTCTCTACTCAGGATATATCTTTGGGAGTCATCTCCAATCACTTGAGAATATGTTGGAGAAGAATGTTCCTTTTCATGATTATGAGAGGTGGATGCTCTATCTAGATGACTAGCAGGATGGCTAACAGTATAAACTGGTGTATTAATAATATTTCCCGGGATAACTCCCTTAATCTGTTGTTCTAGGACACTTTGAGATTTGTTGTCAAAATTTTGAGATCTTGATGAAAGAACAGATCGGGGTGTAAGGTAACTAGAAGGAGTAGGAGAAGAATAATGTGAAAAAGATTTTCTAAAAGGTTGAAAAGCTATTTGGACTGTTCCGTCCGATTTTTTATCTATATATTTAAGGTCTTCTTTAGAATTATTTTCCATCTTGGGTAATGGAGTAATATTTTCTAATTGCCATTCATTTGGGAGAGTAATTTGATTCCAATTGATTTGCCTAAGGATTTGTATACTAGAGTTATGTGTACTAGTTTGTAATAATAATGTGTATCCTTTAGGACTGGTAATAAGAGCTTGTGATTCTAATGTTGTCTTCATTAGTTTATAATGGATCCTATATACTACAGTTAAAGGATGTGACCCTTTCATCATATTGTAACCATTTGTTTTGATGTTTAATGTCAAAGTATGTAATATATTAGGATCAAATAATGAAATAGAATAATTTGGATAACAATTAAAATAAACTGGACCTTGGAATAAACTTGATTCTACCATTCCAAGTAATGAATCATGGAAGTAAAAGTGTCTTCCATCTCTGAGACAGAGTAATACTGAGGTGTTTAATCTAACTCTAGTGAGTGATTTTATAGCAACCTGTACTAATCCAAAATGTATGTAAGAGTATTTATGTTCTTTGTGTTGTTTAATAGCTTCTTTTGTTAATAATTATAATGATTCATAATCATTATTTAAGCTAATAGTTTTTTCTATTGTTTTAATCGTATAATTAGTAAGAAATGATAGTTTAGAAGAAAAAGTAGAATATTTATATATTTGATGTTTTGGAACATTAGGAATAGTCCAATCTTGTAAAATTCTTTCTATTTCTGTTATATTATAATCTTCTTAGTTGATATTATCAGGTTCTACGGGGATACTAGTAGTAGATTCATTATTAGATTCATTAGGTTTAAAGAAAGAGTTCAAATTCATTGAGACAGAATAAAGATTCCCTATATCTAAAGAGAAATAAGTAGATTAAGAGCTTGAGGGAATACCACTGGAACCATCCTTTAAAACCTTTCAGCATAAATGGGCTGACCAACGGATTTCATTGGCTTACCAACACAAGTCTCCTAATATATTTCATTTTCTTTTTCTATAGATTATCTTTATTAAAAACTGTATCAATGATTTTTACTCTTTTTTTTCTTTCTTTCTTTTTTTTTTTTACAATGCAAGGATAATCAAATGATACCTTATACTTTTAATTTCGTTTATTAAGAATCTGCGATGATTTTCCCAGTGTTCTTATAAATCTCTTCTGCTTTGATATAAAAGGTATTTAGTTACCATTGATTTTTTTTTTTTTTTTTTTATTTTGTTTCATTAATGAAATTTTTTCTTTAAGTTCTTCCATATCAACCATTAACAGTTGTAACTCAAGTTTTAAATTATAATTCATACACTTTAAATCATATAGATCTCAATAACCAGCACTAGGAGTAAAATAATATTCCATAAAAGTAAATGTAAAATAAAATAATAGTAACACAATAGCAATAACAATATAGTAAATAACAATAACAATATAATACAATCGCCAATGACTCTGATACCAAAGACGTAAATCCCAAGTAATATAATAAGTATATAGATATTAAAAACTTAACAACAGACTGTATCACCAGCCATATGCATAAGAGCAATTGATAACACTAAATATATTTACTAGTTACTATTAGAAGTTATAATATAAGTATTATATTATACGAACTATATAACTATTATAAGTTATAATAACTATACTATACTTATATATAATTACTATATAAGTTAATATAATTACTATATATTAATAAGTATTATATATATAGTCAACATGATTATATAGCTAGTATGGTATAAGTATTATATGTAGTTACTATATAGCTATTAGTAACATTTATTATACTATATAGTGCATATACGTTCGAATGTTAAAATTTAGTGTTCGACCATGAATTTGGAAGGATGTACGTTTGAACGGAATACCAACACGTTCGAACGGTACTGCACTATAAAGGGACCCAGCACCGTGAACGGCCTCATTTCCTTTCAAACTTTAAAAACTTTCGAACAATAGTTAATACGACACCATTTCACCAACGTATCATCGTAATTGTCGACCCATAGTACTACTAACAAAGAGGTATATTATTTATTACGTATTTTTATACTTTTGTTGTTATTTTTCAATTTAGAAGTTATTTAAAACTTATTCTAAATTTAGATTTACTACTCTAGGGTTGTAAAACACAAGGTCAAAGTGGTTCTATAGACATTTCGACCTTATGTGTGTTATATTTTGTAGAAGAAACGAAAGAAATCGGTGGATTCCTTTCATTTCAATGGCCATTGAGTGAACTCAACCATTGCTGAGCTTGATCCAGTTGTCGTTCGAATGGTAAGAATCGAAAAGACTTTTTGGGAATGATGTCTCAACTGTTCGACTGCTTATATAAAACACCGTTTGAGTGATGAGAACCCAAAAGACTTTCTTGGGAACAATGTCTCAACCATTCAACTGTCTATGTACGACACCGTTCGACAGTATTTATGGCAGTCGAACGAGTAAAACCCAAAAGACTTTCTTGGGAACGGTGTCTCAACCGTTTGACTGTGACTATCTATATACAAAACCGTTCGAACAGTTTGTTAGTGTTCGAACATTTATAACCCAAAAGTCAAACCTTTCGAACGCTATTTGAAGCGTTCGAACGAGTAAACATAGAAAACATATTTACATTGTTTCATTAATTATATAATTTTATGATTGTTTTGTATCTTATATGTTGTAACTAATCTTATTAATTTTATTATTTAAATTTTAGGTTGAAATGTTTGCTAGGGGCTTAAGGTCAAAGTGTGCCAGACTAGGGGAATTAGGTTCTTCTAGTAGTACGGTCGATACATTGTTAGACCGTAAAGTTTTACTAGAGCATCAAGTGAAGATTGACGATTTTCAGGAACTTCTCTTCGAGAGTTGCTCCTTGACATCGATATTCGTGGAGCATGGTTGGTCACCGATTTTGGCCCATAGGGACAAGGTGTTCTAGTTTGTGTCATATATTGATCTCGTCATCGAATTTTATAGAAGGCTTGGTGCCTCTAGTCTGGATGATGATGGTAAATATATTCTCGGCATACGAGGTATTCATTCCCGTTCTCGGCATACATACTTGCCAATTTTATCGGTATCTTATGTTTGGAGACTACATATCCAAAGGTGGTGCCTAGGAAGTCTACAACCAGTGAGAAGACAGCTGAGGACGAGGGCACTGATCTTGATAGATTGGATGGCCTCTCGGATGATGCCTATCGGCCTAGTGGGTTATATATTCACTAGGATGCGATAAGAGGTTTCATACGTTACGACATATATTTTGCTATTTGGCCTACTGATCACACGATTCCTTTTGTCGATTGGGGTTTTACCTGATATTACTGAGCGTATTCGGGAGCCGATTGGACCGATCAACGCCTCCACCCTGTCACGGAGCATGCAACCCTGAGACATCACACACTGTTACTATTGATCAAATTACAGATATGGTGCGTACAAAGATCTAGATTGCCTTTGGAGGCTTATGTATAGAGTTCATGGATGCCATTGATCGCGTGTCTCGGACTCAGGAGATGATATCTATTCGATTGATACAAATAAAGGCAAAAATAGATTCAATCGAGGATGTCCTTAAAGAGTTGGGGACATAGTATTTTATTATATATTTTATTTGTATTTTGTTTTCTTTTTAGTATAGACAATATTTGATGTTTTCTAAATTTAATTAATGATGCATTATATCTTTCTTTTATAAATTAATTGTTGATTACTATTATTAATTCTTTAATTGATTAAATGTTTTATTAAATTAGTGTCACCGTTCGAACGTTAACTCACCGTTGAAAAATGGAGATTTATACGTTCAAACTGTTTCAATGGACGTTCGAATAGTAAATTAGTTTCTCGCAAATTGCCCACCAATTTTTGCATAAAGCGCGAATGATTATTTCACTAGGGACGAAATTTACCATCCCTAATTGTACAATTCGAATGCGTTCGAACGGGAAGCATGTGTCAGAATTTTTGGGAAGCATGTGTCAGAATTTTTTTAGGACGAAATTAGAATTTTGTCCTTAAAACTTACATTTTGGGATGATTTTCATTTCGATCCAAAGAAAAATCGTCCCAAAAACTCAAAATTGTTGTAGTAATGTGTCCCACCACCAGTTGTGGTCGTTCACTTGCAAATCATTGAATGGGTGGGACAGTGTGCCTGTGAATGAATGAGAAATAATAATTCGAGAATGCATAAATCAGATCGATCGAAGGTTACCTGTTGCTCGTAATATAGGCATGGAAAATATAGGATGAGTACCATAAACTGATTAACTTTGCACTATGCTCAACCAGTATAAGACTTATATTTGATGTATTGGGATCACCTAATCACATGTGGTTCATATCCATAATATGAGATTTATCCATTCCTAATAGATCAGTGGCTAGTGTCTTCATTAAGTCACAGGACTCATTTGAGCCCTTTATGGCTGATGGGCCTTGAGTCCCCAGTTTGGTCTAGACCAATAGTAACTGCTCTATATTCTATATATATAAAAGTGCCCCATTAGAAGGGTACATTTTGTTTGAAGGGAGAAAATAACATCTTTGACCTTTTTTTTTTTAATCTTTTGTTAGTGTGTTGCGCACTAGGTGCTTTTATAAATTTTTGGGTTTTTTTCCCTCTTCTCAGCTAACTGGGCTTACAACTTTCTCCATAGGAATCTTTTGTGTAATTTTACTTTGTTTGCTCATTTTTCAGTTTTTTTTTTTTTTTTCATTTTGTATTGTTATTGAAACTTACACTAAGTATTGTAAACTAAAAGGTACGCAGACATAGGACTATAAAATGAACAAACTGTTGAGTATTGTGGAAACTGGTCCACCGCTTGAGCGAAGTCAGACAGATTGATCCGCTCGAACAAAGCTTGACAGNAGTGGAAACTGGTCCACCGCTTGAGCGAAGTCAGATAGATTGGTCCGCTCGAACATCGCTTGACAGACAGCTCGAGCGAAGTCAGGCAGAGTAGTCCGCTCGAAGATCCGCTCGACTCTTGGCTCGAGCGAATGCGGGAAACAGGTTCACTCGACGCGAGCTCGATATGCCGCTCGAGCGAACATCGCTAATTCTGAATTAATTAGGGTTTTCCGCCGCATGACATATATAATGTTATTTTTTTTCTTGTAGCAGTACTGTGTGAGAACAATAGTCGCCTAACCAATGTATTTGTGATTCCTCAAGTAATACAAATCCTCTACATCTCCTGTGGACGTAGGCAATTTGCCAAACCATGTAAATCATTATGTCGTGTGTGATTGCTTCTTGTGTGTGTTTGTTTTACATTATTGTCATCGTTTTTCACAACAATTGGTATTAGAGCTAGGTTCAGGTCTGAAGAAAAACGATGGCTGGAGCTGACGTGAAACCATCAGGGATCGAGAAGTTCGACGGCACGGATTATGGGTATTGGAGGATGCAGATAGAGGATTACCTCTATGGGAAGAAACTCCATCTTCCATTGTTGGGACGAAGTCGGACAACATGTCAGCTATTGATTGGAACATGTTGGATCGACAGGTTCTGGGGGTTATTCGACTAACCCTATCGAGATCCGTTGCTCATAACATCATCAAGGAGAGGACGACTGGGGATCTCATGGCGGCTTTGTCAGGTATGTATGAAAAGCCATCAGCGAATAACAAGGTACACGTGATGAAAAAGTTATTCAATTTGAGGATGTCAGATGATACGTCTGTTGCACAACATCTGAATGATTTCAATACTATCACAAATCAATTATCGTCTGTTGAAATTGAATTTGATGATGAGATACGTGCATTGATACTTTTGGCATCACTGTCAAATAGTTGAGAAGCCATGAGAATGGCTGTTAGTAATTCTGTCGGTAAATCAAAGTTGAATTATGATGACATTCATGATTTGATTTTGGCTGAGGAGGTGCGCAGAAACGATTCAGGCAAGACCTCAGGTTCAAGTTCAGCATTGAATGTTGACTCTCGGGGAAGAGCATAAAACAGGAACTCAAATAGAGGCAGATCAAAATCAAGGGGCAAGAGCAAGTTAAAGCCTGGTCAGCAGGCAATTTGCTAAAATTGTGGCAAGGTTGGCCACATAAAGAGGAACTGCAAAAACTCCAAAAAGACCGAGAATGATAGTGCTAATGTGGTAACTGAAGAAGTACAGGATGCACTATTGCTTGCAGTTCATAGCTCAGTTGAAGACTGGGTACTGGACTCAGGGGCTTCTTTACATACATCTTCCCATCGGGAATTAATGCAAAACTATGTTGCAGGTGATTTTGGGAAGGTGTACCTGGCTGATGGGGAGGCTTTGAACGTGGTAGGGATGGGAGATGTTGACATTGCACTCCCTAACAAGAACAAATGGACCTTACAGAAGGTCAGACACATTCCTGAGTTGAAGAAGAATCTCATCTCTGTTGGACAACTTGATAATTGTGGCCATTTAGTGGTGTTCTCAAATGGCACCTGGAAGGTCACTAAGGAGGCATTGGTACTGGCTAGGGGTAAGAAAACTGGTACACTCTATATGACTACTGGTTTAGATAACACTATTGCTACTACCATTGCAGAGAGCACAACAGATTTGTGACGTTGCAGGCTTGGCCATATGAGTCAGAAGGGATGAAAGAACTTCTGTCTAGAGGCAAGCTACCAGAACTGAAGTCAGTTGATCTCAGTATGTGTGATAGTTGCATTATGGGGAAACAGAAGAAGGTCAGTTTTTTGAAAAGTGGCAGAACACTGAAGATAGAAAAACAGGATCTTGTGCACACAGATGTGTGGGGACCTTCCCCAGTGGCATCCCTTGGAGGTTCTCGTTATTATGTCACGTTCGTTGATGACCACAGCAGAAAGGTATGAGTTTATTTTTTGAAGCATAAATCTGAGGTATTTAATGTGTTCAAAATTTGGAAGGCCATGGTTGAGACAGAGACAGACTTGAAGCTGAAATGCTTGAGGTCTGACAATGGTGGTGAGTACATTGATAGTGGGTTCAAGGAGTACTGTGCTACTCAGAGTATCAGAATGGAGAAGACCATTCCTGGGATACCACAGCAAAATGGAGTTGCTGAACGCATGAACAGAACCATTAATGAACATGCTAGAAGCATGAGGCTGCACATTGGGTTATCACCTACTTTCTGGGCAAATGCAGTCAGCACTGCCGTTTACTTGATAAACAGAGGGCTGTCAATTTCATTGGATTGTAGATTGCCTCAGGAGGCTTGGAGTGGGAAAGAGGTCAAATTTTCTCACCTTAAAACTTTTGGCTGTCTTTCTTATGTTCTGATTGATTCTGATGCTTGTAGTAAACTTGAGGCTAAGTCAAGGAAATGTTATTTCATTGGCTATGGAGACGAGGCATTTGGTTATCGTTTCTGGGATGATCAGGGTTGAAAAATTATAAAAAGCAGGAATGTGATTTTCAATGAGAAGATTGTGTACAAGAACAAGGCTAGTACAGTTGCTGAAAAAGTCCATCTGGTCTGATTTTGTGAGATTGGATGACCTACCAGAGATCACAGTGCAGTGCAGAGATGTGAGTGACGGGGAGAGTGGGTCCAGCACACCTACTCCTATTATTTTGCAGTTAGATCCAGCGCCGTCCACTCCTACAGCTGCAGTTCGCAGGTCAGTGAGGACTATTCGTCCTCCACATCGTTTTACACCTACTTTGAATTATATTCTGTTTTCATATGGTGGAAAGCCGCAGAGCTACCAGAAAACTTTGCAAGATGAATATTCTAGCAACTGGGAGCTGGCCATGAAAGATGAGATGTATTCCTTGTTAGGAAATCAGACATGGGAGTTGACAAAACTTCCATCAGGGAAGAAGGTATTACACAACAAGTGGGTGTACCGGGTAAAGACTGAGCATGATGGCACTAAGAGGTACAAGGCTAGACTTGTTGTAAAAGGCTTTCAGCAGAAGCAGGGTATTGACTACTCTAAGATTTTTTCTCCTGTGGTAAAGATCACCACCATCAGGTTATTGTTGGCTATGGTTGCTACTGAAGATCTATTTCTTGAGCAGCTAGATGTGAAAACAGCTTTTCTTCATGGAGACCTTAAAGAAGACATCTACATGCACCAACCTGAGGGGTTTGTAGTACAGGGAAATGACGATTCAGTTTGTAGACTGAAGAAGAGCTTGTATGGTCTTAAGCAAGCTCCTAGACAGTAGTACAAGAAGTTTGACAGTTTTATGTGCAGCACAGGGTACATTAGATGTCAGGCAGATCACTGCTGCTATGTCAGGTAGTTTGACAATTCTTATATTATTTTGTTGTTGTATGTGGATGACATGCTTATTGCAGGAGCTAGTATTGATGAGATCAACAATCTGAAGAAGCAGATGTCAGAGCACTTTGCAATGAAGGATTTGGGAACTACAAAGCAAATCCTTGGCATGAGAATTGTCAGAGATAGAGTCAGAGGCACATTGAGACTCTCTTAGGCTGAGTATGTGAAAAAGGTACTCAGCAGATTCAGTATGGACAAGGCCAAACCAGTTGGCACACCCTTGGGCAGTCACTTCAAACTCAGTAAGGATCAGTTACCAAAGTCAGAAGAGGAACAAGACTACATGAGTAAGGTTCCTTATGCCTTAGCTATTGGTTTACTTATGTATGCTATAGTTTGCACTAGACCAGATATTGCCCATGCAGTGGGAGTTGTGAGTAGATACATGAGTAACCCAGGAAGACAACATTGGGAAGCAGTGAAGTGGATTTTGAGGTACCTAAAAGGCTCATTAGAAAAGTGCTTTTGTTTTTCAGGAGAGGGCTTAGAAGTACAGGGGTATGTTGATGCTGATTTAGCTGGAGATCTTGATAGCAGAAAGAGTACTATAGGGATTGTTTACACCTTGGGTGGTATTACAGTTTCATGGGGTTCTAACCTACAGAAGACAGTTTCTTTGTCGACTACAGAAGCTGAGTACATTGTAGTTTCAGAAGCTACAAAGGAAATGATTTGGCTACAGGGCTTCTTAGAGGAATTGGGTAAAAAGAATCAGAAAGGCACTCTCTACAATGACAGTCAGAGTGTCATATTCCTTGCCAAGAACCCAGCGTTTCATTCCAGGACAAAGCACCTTCAGATCAGGTATCATTTTATACGGTCATTATTGGATGACAGACAGTTGTTGCTTGAGAAATTTTGTGGAAGTAAGAACCCTACTGATATGTTGACAAAGGGTGTTACACTTGAGAAACTGAAGTTGTGCACAACTTCAGTTTGTCTTCTAGCATAAAGACAGGGGCAGTGAGTTGTAGAGGTGGAGGATATCATGTTTGAGGCAGAGGGCGACACTATGGGTGTACCAGTCTCCAAGTGGGAGAATTGTTGAGTATTGCGGAAACTGGTCCACCGCTCGAGCGGAGTCTCTAACCTCTTGAGCGAAGTCAGACAGATTGGTCCGCTCGAACATCGCTTGATAGACAGCTCGAGCGAAGTCAGGGAGTGTGGTCCGCTTGAAGATCCGCTCGACTCGTGGCTCGAGCGAATGCGGGAAACAGGTTCGTTCGACGCGCGCTCGACATGCCGCTCGAGCGAACATTGCTAATTCTGAATTAATTAGGGTTTTCCGCCGCATGACATATATAATGTTATTTTTTGACTTGTAGCCGTATTGTGTGAGAACAGTAGTCGCCCAACCAATGTATTTGTGATTCCTCAAGTAATACAAATCCTTTACAGCTCCCGTGGACATAAGCAATTTGCCGAACCACGTAAATCATTGTGTCGTGTGTGATTGCTTCTTGTGTGTGTTTGTTTTACGTTATTGTCATCGTTTTTTACAACACAAACTACTCAACAAGTAGCTCAAACTTGACTCGATTAAAATTGAGTTCAATTCAAATAAAATATTAAATGGACCATTCACAAACACATAAAAAGGCTTGATTATTAAATAATACAAACTTGTATAAAGTTTGACCGGCTCGATTAATGTTCGTGAGCAAATTCGTATGAAGCTCGACTCGTATACATTTATACATATATAATACAATATATATAATTTATAATATACATAATTATGTATATAAACTTATAGTCCACTGCATAGACTATATATACTTACAAATTACACCATCTTGTTCTCTTATTAGTATAATAGTATTATAGACTATAGTATATAATGTAACTATAATATTATATTATGAATAATAAATTATAATGTTTAATAAAATATAAAGTTAGACAATGTTATAAACTTATAATGTATGTAATATGTATACAGTATAAATATATAGTTTTATAGTATATAATACATATAATTTTATAGTAAATAACATATGTTACATTTTAATCTAGTTTTATAGCATATAACATACATAATGTGTTACATATAAATTATAAGTGTATTAGAAAGCTGCCCGTGTGATATTTGTAGTTATCTTAGCCCTTGAATTTGTATATCCAAATCTGAGCCGTTGATTCATAATTAATTACAACCCTAGCTTGATTCTTGAAGGCTGGCAGTCGTCAAGATTCAAGAATCCAAGAGGCTTCTATTGTGAATCTTGTGATATCGGCTATGAATGTTAGAAACCCTAGCAGATGGAGCCAACAGTCGGATTTTCGGAGAGCTGTGACTGCAATCTCATCTCAGAAATGGTAGTTGGGCCTTGACAAATGGGTCATTAAATGTTAGCATTTATAACTGAATCCCTGATTTCGTGGTTTGTGGTTCTTTGATTCTATGTTTTGTCCGTCCATCAATTGATTAGCCATGTTATTTTCTAGTTTCTAACGATTTTGTTGGGAACTTGAGAGATTTGGTCCTTTGGAACCACTTATATAGTTATCTGGGTATTTTCGAACCTCTGGTTCTCTCTTAACTCTTTTTAAATTCTAGTATTGTAGATCTAATCATATGATTCATGTTAGTAAGATTTGTACGCCAAAGTGTTGTGACATTGATGGGAACCAAGGTGAGCTAACTCTTAAAGATTCTTTATAAGTTCCAAATGAGCCAATTACAAGATCAATAACCACGAAGATCAAGGAAGCAATGCAAGAATTGGTGCAATCCACTTGGGATGAAGCTAGTAAGAGCCCAACACTCAAAATGGGTTTGAAAGAAGGAAAATCAATTTTAATCCACTTGATACAAGATGTGGAAGACACAACTTAGACTATTGTTTGGGCCTATTGTTATTGATGGCTTTCACTGTAGCGATGCACTGTTCATCTAGCCAAATCACTATAGCACCGCACTATTCATCCATGGATATTTTTGGAGCAAAGGGGTTTATTTTAGGATAGGGTTTCAATTAGGTTTTGGTTTAAATACTCTTTGTAACCTCATTTGAAGATTAGACAATATTGAATTTTCATTGTGAGTTGAGTTTACTCCTCTTGTTCTTGATTAAACTTTTTGAACTTATTAAAGGTAAATTACAACCTTTGTGGCGTTCCTCCTTGTAATCTGGGTTCTTGAGACGGGTTCTTCAACGAGTCTAGATTTTAATATAATCTAAGTTCTTGAAACGAGTTTTCATCGGGTCTAAGTTTTTCATCCATTGACTTGATTTAGATTTTTTTGAGTGAGCTTTCAAATTGATTGTGCGTTTAAGGAATTCCATTTCTACAGGTTCATATCAGACACTGTGACACTGTCCTGCCATACATCAACAATCACAACATATATGACATATGCATGCTTCTATGACTGTCTCTATCTATCACTCCAATCCATTCTATGAAAATGGATCTTTTATTGTTAATGGCATCATATGGGCTTTTGGCTCTTTCCCTATCTTGATCTTACTATTGTTGCAACTTTGCACATTGCACTTGCACTATATAATTTGTTACGAGCTTTATATTATTCATACTGGAAATTTTGAGGGAAAAACCTTCTCAAGAAAGAGCTTATAGATCTGTGCTCGAAGCAAAATTTCCAGTCCACAGCGTAGTGAGTTTAACTTATTCCTCCTTGATTTGGTTCTTGCTTTACGTTCTTGCTCCAAGTATTTAAAGATGCTTTCTTTAACACGTTTTGGTTGATTAATCTGATCCTATCTGGTTCTTGCTTCAAGTATGAAATGGTTCTGTGTTTATCATATTTTGCTTGATAAATCTTATCCAATATGTTCTATGCTTATTGTCTTGCTTCAAGTATAAAATGGTGTTCTGTTTAACAAGTTTTGGTTGATAAATCTGATCCAATATATTTTATGCTTATGTTCTTGCTTCAAGTAGGAAATGGTGCTGTGTTTAACATGTTTTGGTTGATAAAATATTTTCTTTCTTCAAGTGTGAAATTGTGTTGTGTTTATCATGTTTTACTTGATAAATCTTATCCATTTTGTTCTATGTTTATTGACTTGCTTCAAGTATAAAATGATATTTTGTTTGACATGTTTTGGTTGATAAATCTTATCCAATCTGTTTTATGTTATTGTCTTGATTCAAGTATGGGTGCTCTGTGTTGAACATGTTTTGGTTGATAAAATATTTTCTTTCTTCAAGTATGAATGGTGTTGTGCTTATCATGTTTTGGTTGATAAAATATTTTCTTTCTTCAAGTATGAATGGTGTTGTGCTTATCATGTTTTGGTTGATAAATCTTATCCAATATGTTCTATGTATATGCTCTTGCTTTAAATATGAAATGGTGTTGTGTTTACCATGTTTTGGTTGATAAATCTTATCCAATCTGTTCCATGTTTATGTTGTTGAGGAGCCTTGCTTCTAGAGGCACATTGAGCCATCAAGGCAAAGTTGTATACTAAAACTATTCGAGTCAAAACTGTTTGATTGTAACATGTTTTTGTTGATTAGTATCAACTATATCAGCCTTGACTTTTGGAGGCACATCGAGCCATCAAGGCAAGGCCTTATATCAAAATTGTTTGAGTCAAATTTCTTTGACTTTAACATCTTTTAGTATTCTTTCTTCTAGAGGTACCTTGAGCCATCAAGGCAAGATTATTTTTATTTTAGTTGATTACTATAAACTGTATGGTCAATGTTTATAAATTATATGTTCATTTGATGTTTTTGGTTTTTGGTTTATAAAATTTTTATTTTAGCAAATGGATGATCATATGAATGAACTTGATCCAGTGGAGGAGTATGAAAATGAAAAATCTATTTAGATTAGCTTAGTAGAGCCGTGATGAGTGCATGCAAATGCACTTTAAATACCCAATTATTAGCTAAAATGCTAAAATATGAATAAAAATCATAGGAATTTGTTTGTATTAATTTAGTTTCTATTTACTTTGGGATACTCCTAAGCACATTTTTATATTTAATTTTAGAATCCATAAAACAGAGGGTGAAAGCCCAGTCAAATTCAAATGAATTTTGAAATAGAATAATTCCCAAGAGTTTTCAACGAAGCATTACTGTTAAATTGAGTAAGACTTTCAAGTAATGAGGACTCTTCATTTACAACGTGGGATAACTTTCAATGTGGATAGACATGTGGACTTTTAGCAAAGCAATGATGCTTAAACATGAGAAGATTTCAACATGGGATAACTTTTTAAAATATCAAATAAATGATAATTTCAAATTAGGTGGGTTTGAGAGTAATTCGGGTCAAGAGAAGAAGAAACAAATCACGAAAGAAAACTATAAGAAGTCTAAGTCCAAAACGCGCTAGGAGACAACTTGGACATACCTTAGTGTTTTGATCATAACTTTTCACTCACACCTCCAATTCTTGTGATTCTTCATGCGTTTGAAAGCTATCTTAAAGGGTTACAAGTTCATATATGATAAGGATGTCTAAATTCTAACTCCTGAAGTGCATATGTGGTTACAAATTTGAGTCCTAAAAGCTAGGAGAGTTTTTATGCGGGAATGAAGAAATGTTAGGGTTTCTTTTATGCAAGATAGAAGCATATCATTATGGGAGTTTTGGAGGGGGAGGCAAAGTTCTAGAGAAGAGAAAAATACCATTTTTATTTTTTAGTTCTTCTATGGAGAACTAAATCTTGGGTAAAACCTAGGGTAGAAATTAATTGGTGAAAATACTTTGACTTTAATTCAATTCATAGATTAAAGCTGCATTTGAATGTTGAATTGAGCTCAACTGAGTTGAGTTCTTTATGAATAATAATGAGTTGAGTAGTAAAGAGAATTATGTGGGACCCATCTAAACTGAGTTTAAAGTATGTTTGGATATTAAGATGAGTTTAGTACTTTTTATGGAATATTGAAAAAGATTGTGAATCTCATGTATAAAGATGTTTTAAGTTGAAAAAAGGTTGTGGATTCCATGTGTAAGAAGGTTTTGAGTTGATATGAGTTTAATAATTTGAGAGTTGAGTGTTTGGATATTAGACTTAACTTAAAATTAGACTGACCTCAGCTGAACTCAATGAGTTCAGTAACCAAATGAAGCCTAAGTTTTATTGTTTAAGATTCTATGATTGAACTCTCTATTTGTTTTAGATTTTTATAAGTTTGAGACAATTATATTAAATCTTGCTATGATTTGATTTCGTTGAGTTATAGGATTATGAATATATGATTGTGACTTACATTTATTTTTCATCTCATTGATGTGATCTTTTGCTACATTATTGTTTGTGAACATAGTGTCGTCTTTAGATATGATATTCATTTTTACATATGAGAAGTGTGGTTTGTAAAGGGAGAATATATTGTAGATTAAATCTGAGAAAATAGATGAATATAATGTCTTATCTTCCAATTAGGAATTTAGTGTTATAATTCTTAATTGTGTATATATAGTTTGGATTGAAAATGTCAGAGTATTGGATTCGGTTGATGGAAGCCTGAAACTTTGCTTTCCTTTTTATCCATGCCCTAATCTCATTTTAATTGCATGCTCTAGGTTGAATTTTCATATTCTTGTCATACAGTCATTTAATTTTTTCACTTAAGCTTGCATCTTGTAGTGTTTCTTTCGACTCTCTATGTATCGACATCTTGAACTATACTATACCATCGTGTAATAGTTTGGGTGTAATCAAATCTATATCTAATGATGATGGAGACACTACAAATACTGAGGTTCCTAAAACTGTCTCTAATGAGGGCCAACAGAAGTTCAAATGATAACCTATGAAAGAAGGAAGGAAGAGAGAGAACTTATGTTGTATGGAATGATTTTGTCGAAATTGAACAAGATAAGGCTAAACAACTTCAATGTAAGTGGTGTAAAACTTTATTTAAAGTATCTTGATCAAGTACTACGACTACACTATGTAGGCACTTGCTAACTTGTTTGCCATACATTGAGTCTTAGCAGTTGAGTATAAGGAAGCAGATGGTGGCTTCACTATCTCAAACTTTACCTATGATCGTAGTAGGGTATGAGAGCTTGCTGCGGTGTTAGACCCTAGATTGGGGGGAGTGTAATCTATTGATGGCAATTGCTGCGGTGTTAGACCCTAGATTCAAGACGGTGCTGATCCAGTTTTATTTTCTTTTAATTTATCAAGAGCCAGAAGCTTCTAAGAATATTGAGTATGTCTCTCAAGTGTTGCATGAGTTATATGATTAGTATGTGCAGGAATACAATTCGGCTCTTGTGGCACAAAGAGAGCAGAAAAATGTTTGAATAAACGTATTTAATTGTTCTTCAAGTGCTGGGAGAATCATGCAGAGTGGCTAGTCATTATTTAAATATTTTGTTAAAAGTGTTAATACAGTGCAACCTATTAAATCAGAACTGGACAATTATTTAGAGGAGAGTAAATATATATTTGTGAAGACAGTTTAGATGCAAGTTTCGATGCATTGGAATAGTGGGAAACAAATTGTCTCAAGTTTCGAACTTTGTCCAAATTGTGCCGAGATATACTGGCTACACCAATTATCACAGTTAGCTCAGAATCAACATTCAACATAGGAGGCAGAGTCATTGATCCTCATCGAGCTTCATTGTCAACTAAAATTGTACAATTATTGTTATGTGAGTCTGATTGGGTTAGAGCATTATATGGATTTAAAAGATAATCAACTAATTCTGTAAGTATTACATATATTTGAATTTTAAGTTGCTATTTTACTATTTTATACACCAATTATTTACAAAAATACTAATTAATATTTTTTTCTTATCAATAGAAGGATGTTCTATCAGAAACTCAGATTTTCTTGCCATAACCATAGAGACTCAGATTGACTCAGATTCAAGTGAAACTAATATTTTCACAGTTTGTATTGTTTAATCTATCTTATATTTGGACAAGTTAGTTGTTTTATCTGGACAATTTGGTTTAATATATTTGATTTCCTATCTGATATTTGGACAGTTTACTTTTAAATATTTGGACAGTTTGGTTGTTCTATCTAATTTTGTTTGGGATGATGTGAGTCATGATAATTCAGGTAATTTCTAAGTTCTAACTCCTTACTTTCCAGATTTTCTAAATTTTGTAAATAGCAAATTAAATTTTTCTTTACTACCAAACATCCATTGACAATATTACTAAGTTAAAAATGAGATTAATTTTTTTTAGTGTCACAATGTATGCAGGTTGTTGTCATAGTGATTTTGTTTAAGTTTGGAAACTTGCTGACTTTTGTCATGGTGATTTCAGATTTTGTAGAAGTTTGGTAACTTTCTATCATTGTTATTTTGTTGAAATTTGGTAACTTGTTGTGAACTTGTGTCATACTAATTTTGTTTTGGTTTGGTAACTTGCTGAGTTGTTTTCATAGTGATTTTGACCAAGATCGATAACATCTTGTGTGATGTTGATTTTGTTTTGGTTTGGTAACTTGCTGATTTTATTTTTATTTTGGTCAAAATTGGTGTAACACCTTGCCTAAAAGCTCCTTAGGTCTTGACCTTAGTAGCATTAATTCTAGTTAATTAAGAGTTGAGTTATTTGTGAATCAGAATAATTTTATATACTTGAGTTGGCAAAAATGCCGTATACTTTGAGTTTAGAAGAATGAGTAGAAGATTCTAGTACAATATTGATTTTTGTGAAAAATGAAATTTTTGGAGCTTAATTGTTTGTAATATTATTTTGAAAAACTTTTAGTTCTTTATTAATTTTGAGGGTAAGAAGCCAAGAGGCCCATAAGGAAATGACACACGATATCTTGATTGATTGCCACATTAATGGGTTAAGAAATTTGGGTTATATATTTGATGGAATTGGAGAAGGCCCAAAAAAGTGATTTACTAAGGGCCTAAGCTTTTTGGGTATGAAGGCTTATGAGAAGTAATAAGACTGTATGACCCTAATGCACTAAGAATGTGATGAGCTAAGGTTAAGATGTTAAAAACCTTTCGGCTCAGTTTAAGAGATATAAAGTTTTAAGTTTTTCTTGAAAAACACTAAAAAGTAGTCCCAATGAAAAAGACATTAGGTCATTGGGCCTAGCTTAGTAAGAGTGAAGGTATTAGGCCCAATTTAGTAATTTTATTAAAGTCTTTAAAACCTTAAGACATTTATGGGCCAATTCTTAGAAGCCCTAAAACAAGTCTCATAGGAGTGCACGACTTTGTAGGATAGCCTTGGCCCAAGTATAAGGAAGTGTAATACCCGCATCCTACTACGTAAGTTCTTACATCATTTCTTTAATTTAATTTCTCCAGTTAAATATTTTTGAGGTAAATATTTTTATGATTTAAATATTTATTATTTTATTTTAAGGTGTGTGCTTTTATATTTTATGTGGGTCATTAAAACTCACCCAAGAAAGTCAAATCAAGTCAATGGATAGAGAATCAAGACCCGATGAGAACTTGTTTAAAAAACCTAGATTATATTAAAATCTAGACCCATTGAAGAACCAGTCTCAAGAACCCAGATTACAAGGAGGAACGCCACAAAGGTTGTGATTTACCTTTGATAAGTTCAAAAGTTTAATTAAGAACAAGAGGAGTAAAACTCAACTCACAATAAATAAATCATCAAATTTCATAAACTAATCTTCAAAATGAGACTACAAGAGTATTTAATGAAAACCTAATTGAAACCCTAACCCAAAATAAATCCCTTTCTTCCTAAAATAGTCTTGGATGAATAGTGCTGATTACGCCCAAAGAATAACGCGGTGGTTATAGCACAGCTTTGGGGTGTCGATTCCACAGAGAGACAAATTAAAAGAATAGTAGAAAGAATAATGATTAATTTTAAATGCAAATGAAGGCGAAGCAAAGTGACTAACGAAAAAATTACTCTAATTTGACAAACACTAGAGCGTCGGGAATCCTTTGCACAAATCTAGTATTTTAATTACTCTTAATTCATTGAATAACTCAATTGGGAACTTAATTCCCAAAATTTTCAATCGGAAGATATAGATTTATAAACCAAGATTAAACCAAATGTAACCCCATGAAGAATTATTCATCACTTTTAAAATACGTAAATTATTATCACTATTAAGAAAATCCAACGACGACAATATACTCAGGAAGAGATATTGCAGCAAAGAATTAAATCAATATAGATAAATAATTGATCCAAACATAATCAAAGAGCTAATCCATTCAATAGAAAAAGCATGACTGAATCCATATACAGAATAAATTCTATGATTATTCGGAGAGAGAACATCAACGATGAATTGAGAATGATAAAACAAAAGTGTTTTAGTAATTGAAAATCAAATACATAAATCAAAAGTAAATTACAAATACCATCTAATGTGCAAGTTCATCCCTAGCCCTACTTGAGAATTTAGTTACCTATAAATATAATGGACAACAAAAATCTCAAGAGAAAGGTAAAGCAAATGGCAGCCATGACAATTAAATTCATCTCCCCTTATTCCTCCTTTCAGCCTCCTAATGATATCCTTATATAGGGTAGGAAAGAAACCCTAATATCTTCATGATTCCTGCCTAGAAAAATCGCCTAAATCTTAGGACTTATCTTGGCAGCCACGTACACACTTCAGGAATTCGAATTTGGAAATTTGTATTAGAGACAAAGTCGTAGCCCTTTAAGTTCGATTTCCAACGCATCTAGAATCGAATCAATCCGATATGTGAGTAGAAAGTTACATTCGAAATACTAAAGTATATCCAGACAGTCTCCTATAGCATGTTGGACTCTGACTATTTCTCTTGATCCGAATTACTCTTAAACCCCATCATTATCCTTATTTGAAGAGACCTACACTCATTGAAAGTTCTTAGGTTGTTTCAACTCTTGCCGATTTGAAAGTCTTTTGAATTTGACTAGGTTTTGACTTACTCTTTTATAGTCCCTGAAATTAAACATAAAAATCTGCTTAGAAGTATCCCAAAATAAATAGAAACTCAATTCAAGAATACACATTAATTCCTATAATTTCTATTCATATTTTAGCATTATAGTCTAATAATAGGGTATTGAGAGTGTACTTTCGTACACTCATCAAGTGCCGCGTGAACATTACCATGGCTATAGTATCTCTTATCAAAACCCTAGTTTCTAAAATGTAACTTTCCAAATAAGCCCTTGGCCAAAATACAAAGCTTCTTAGAAACTCTAGTCTATTATAAATAAGATATATGTGGCCAAACATCTTCAAGCTCACTTATTCTAAATTAATAAAATAAATATTTTAACAAATTAAAAGCCATCAATAACAGTAGGCTTAAATAGTCTAAATCATGTCTTCTACCGCTTGTATCAAATGATTCAAAATTTTATCTTCATTATTCAAACCCATCTTGAATGTTGGGCTCTTCCTTGACTCATACCAAGTGAATTGCACCAATCTTTGAATTTCCTCCTTGATCTTCTTGTTTTTGGACCTTGTAATTTGCCCATCTGTCTTGTAAACGATCTTTAAGATTGGACCTACTTTGATTCCTATCATAAATTTTTAGTGTGCTTGCATAACACATTTCACTGGTCAATTATTGTTCTGGTTGGATCTATTGTAAATTTGCATAAACTGTTTTTCTTGAAGTTGAAAATGGTATTTTTCCATTGCTTTGAGAGTTGTGCTGCTTTATGCCATGTCTCATATTTGTCCCATTTTTCTTTATTGGATTGTTGGACGATGATTTGCCTCAAAGAGCTTTAACATGCATAGACTAATTTGTTATTACCTTTTTGTGTATGTTGTTTACTATCTTTTAAATATTATTTTCTATTGGTTGGGTTGCTACTAATTGCAAATATTAAAATCTTAAATACTCCAAGTGCTTATGATGGACTCTTCCACATATTTACTGTTAAGACAGAGAATTAATGAAGTCATTAAAAATTCATTATAATCGGATTTCTCCATGTAGCACTTTGTATCACACGTTCTCTAGAGGTTTTAATATGACATTTATGGCACAATTCTTGTATTAGATTGTCAATGACTTATAATGTGAAGCTTATATTAAATGTTTTTCATGTATCATATCAAAATTTTAGATGCTGGAATAGTGACACAATTATGATAAGTTGAAGATATATGGAGCTAAGCACATGCATATGCCTTGCACGAGTAGTTTCCACTAGTGTTCACTCCTAAAACCCCAGAGTTAGAAAGTATATATGAATTAAACATGTATAACATTTTTTTTATCTATATAAGTAGAAAGTTCATATTCAAGATTATATTACGTGGATTTGATCTTAAGTCCACTAGGGTTTATATATCATATGTATGTAGAACTTCATAATTTTCTATATAAAAAATGAGTTAGTCTACATACAGTTTCTAAATAGAGACTACTTATATAAGTTCATACAGTTATATTTAAAAAATTTAAAAATTATAATAATATTATTTTTAAAATAATTTTTTTTCCTTTCAATTTCATTCATTAATGAGACTGTACAAGTAATTACGTAGTAGACCGGAAATATAATTTTTCATAAAAAATACAACACTTTCGATACAGCACACGTGTTTTGCACGTTGAGTCTACGGCCTAGTGTGTGTGTAAGGGTTGCCCTAAAACTAATTAATCAGACAAAAGGATCCCTTTAGCACGTGGACGGTGGAACCTGTAATAGATGGGATCCATTAATGGATATTGCATTAGCTTCACATGTGCAATAATATTATAAAGAGTTTTGTCCATGCAATCATTTTTATATATTTTTTATATATTTTATTAACGTGATTAATCAAAATTATTATTTTATTTAAAAAACAAAAATGACATAGCTAATCACATTAATTAAATGTATAAAGAATATATAAAAGTGATTATATATAAAATTTTTGTATTATAAAACTTCTCTAGTTAGGTGTAGAAAAATAGAAATAATCTTGAAAACTTTCTCTTAAAGCCATTTCAATAATTTGGCATGCATGAGGCTACTGACCTTTCTAGGTGTTTGAAGTTAAATTGATGCAGGTGCTAATATTGCTTTCTGTTTTTTTTTTTTTTCTTGCTAAATTTGGTAGAAGGCTTTTGCTTTCTTTTGACGTGAGTCTACTGCAATATTATATTCAATTCTACATAGAGGTCCCCCTATATAGAGGCTCTCAGGCTGCAGCTGGCTGTAGCTAGTGAGATTGTAGGGTTTTTTGTCTCCTTTGTTTTCTATTTTCTGTAGTACCTTTTAATTTTGTCCACGTCATAAAATCATATTCAGCCCGACATTAAAAAGATAGATGGATGTTGAATTAAGATAAAAGTTAAAAATAAAATAAAATATTATTTTAAAATTTTAAAAAATTAAATAATTATTTATTATATTTTATTTAAAAAATTTTAAAAAATTATAATAATCAAATGAGATAGGATTTTATACCTAAACCGAACCTCTCTCTTAAAAGCTAAAATTAGCTTTTTCTTAAATAACTTGGTAAGATTCACAGAGGCCAATGGCTTACAGTATCACTATTAATAATTGTTATAGCTTGCGCATCATTCTTAGTTAATTGCATTTTCTTCCCATTTGACACACTTTCTAAACGAAAATAATATATGGTATATTGGTGTTCCATTACTTTGATCATGTGAGGATTTGCATGGACTCTTAAATTTATTATTTTTAAATTTGAGAATTGATTGATAGATTGTATAAAATGGAAAAGGATTATTGTTATTTAATTTTTTTTAAATTAATTGAATTTTTGTATTCATTATTTATATATATATCACATATTTTATAGGAAAAAAAAAATTAATATAGAGAGTATGTGAGAACGATGAATATAAATTTTAAAAGTTTATTTTATGTATGATGTATCTCTGCTTTTAAATACCGACAAGCACGTGATCAAAATAAAGAGCTAGGTAAAATATGAGATATTTTAAAGAAAGTTGAAACACATGTGGCACCATCAAGACAAAATATTACATCTTAAAGTGGGACCATGGAAATTCTGCAAAGGATTTCTTCTTGACTTCAATAGGAAATCGATCTTTTGAAAACATAGCCGATAAAATTTCTACTTAGCATGATTATTAGCTACATCTAGCTAGCTAGCACGCACATGATATATTATTAGCTATTATGATGATTTTAGCCATAAATCTCAACTTTTAGATTAGCCTGACCTACCTACCTACCTAATTGATCGTAGAAAGTCCCTAATCCTCGTCAGATTTACAAGGAACGTCCTCTATATCTAATGGTCCATAGTGTGCCGCCCGCATAGACGCTGGCGTGTTCAATGGTTTAAATTTTATTTTATTTTATTTTATTTTTTAATATATTTAAATATTTTTTTAAAAATAAAAAATTATGCTAATACATTAATAATCATTTTTTTAATTAGTAAATAAAAAAATTAAAAATTAATAAAATATATAGACGATAAAAATGAGAGGATAAAAAATAAAGTGATGTGGTAGTATTTTTTCTAAAAAAAATCTCTACACAATACAAGAAAATCGAATTTTTGAGATCATTGAATAGTGACAAAAATATCATTTAATATTAAAATAGATTCATTTTAATTGTAAATAATCATTTCGTTAGAATTAACTGTCTTTATTGCAGTGACAACTTCTTATTATTTATATAATTTTTGCATATCATATTTTTTATTTTTTATTTTTATCAAATATTTATTATATGAATAATAAATAGAAATTTTGAAATAATTAAAAAAATAAATTAAAAAATAAAAAAAAATATTAAAAAATTTAAAAATTTTATAAAATATGATGTATAAAATGTGATAGAGATTATGTAATAAAATTTTTTTTCAATCCCATATCTGTGTACTGTTTATTGAAGAATTCTGTGGTTAAAATTGATATGATCCCAGCCAGCTGGATAGTTTAATCATGAAGTTGATATTTACTTTATTGAACGTTGACTTTGAAAGTAAAAAAGACTTGACTTCTGTTGTGGTTTTTGATAGGTTACTTAATTCAGCAATGTCACGTTTAATATCTGCATCTGCAAGAGTCGTATTGTGATTTTAAAAAAGAATGAGATTTATTATTAAATATTTTTTTATATAAGTCTGATATTTTTTTTAAAATAATTATATGATATTTGTAGAGTCACGATTGTAATTATCATTTTTTATACAATTATGATTGGCGTACGTATATATTATACATCGATGATCTCCGGCGAGTTTATAAATATATATATATATATATATAGACACACAAAAATACAGATCTTTTTTTATGGTCCTCTATGCTGAGATATTTCATAAAAGTGAGATATATCGTAAAAGTTATCAACTTTACGGTATGTTTACTCTCCGTTAGTGCTTTTTTAAAGTCTTCCTATGAGATTATTAATAGTGCATACCGGCTCGGCTTCTTTTTCAACACATATTGGACTATTTATTTAAAGAAAAAAGAAAATTATAACTTGAATAAGATCGATCAACGAGATATTGAGAAATTTTTGATATAGAAAAATACTACATATCATCCGGCCTACACCACAAATGACTATACTATATGATTTTTTAATTTTTAATTTTTTTCCCTTTACTAAATATGTGGTATATCAATGAAGGATAAAAGAATCCAATTAATTTAGTTGGGATAAAAAAAAAATTAAAAAAAGTGAAAAAAAAAGTTTGACACGTGTTATGTACATAGGAGATTGAGTAGCAAAGCTCATAATTATATATTGTATATATGCTAAAACATATCAACATTTTTTTTTTGTGAAATAATATCCTTAAAGAATACTGTTATTGGATCCTCTGAAATTTACCGTTCATATGACTCTTGATATGACGCCACCACGTAGTGCTACATAATTTATTAAAAAAATACAAAAAAAATTATTCAAACCAAAATGGTGTTAAAAAATATAAAAAGATTAGGGCTTGTTTATTTTCAAGACTAAAATTTAAAATTTTGAAAATTTTCTATTTCATCATTACAACTTTTTTAAATTTTCATAAAAAAAAAAAAAACAATTCAACTTTTTTAAATTTCAAAACAAATATAATATTAAAAAAAATATATTCTAATAATATTTTATTCAACTTTTTAACTTTAATTTCAACTCATCTAATCTCATCTCATCTCATTTAATTTTCAAAAACAGATTCTCTTTATCTCTTTTACGTTTGTATTTTTAATTTTTTTTAACATATTACGTCACGTGTCACGTCAAAAAGACTACCTGAACGATAAATTCCATATCACGATTGCTATCTAAACCATAAATTTCGTATCACCAAGTAGCATTATTCTTGCTTAATATAACAAATTCTGTAGGGACTAGTACAATTACAATATATATAAAAAAAAGACCTGCAACTAGCAATCAATTAGATGCAAATGTAACCATGCATTTTTTCCCTGATCTCTGGAGTCTCTCTGCATGGCCTGGTCAGATCAACACTCCTTTGGATTAAGACATCCAGGCAAGGTCGAAGGAGCTAGGCATGTGTTTTGGCACCTCTGATCTCCTCCTCTCCCTCTCTTAGAACCATTTTTTCTAGTTTTTTTTTTTTTTCACGGTCTTTCGAGCATATATAGAGAAGACGAAGGCCGATGTACCACTTTTGGTGTATATCTGAGCTGCACGCACTTCACTATTGAAATCAAAAGCCTCCAATCTAAAGGTCAAGATGAGCAGTAGTGTCAGAATAGGATAAGCGAGTGAGCTTCATGCGCAACCCAGGCCACGTATGAATCTCACTTGTCGTCGCATCCATGTACAATTGTACGTACTTCCAATGCCGACAAACATCCATCACACCGCCCTATAATATTTCAACTCAAACTCTTCTAAATTTGTCCACCACTGTTCCTTCACCGATGAATATAACATACTAGCTAGTCTCCAGTGTTTAATTGGTCCAAGTTTATCTCTCTCCCAACTTTGCTGTTTTTCTTCGAGAATATTATATAGCTCACTTACTTTTTTTTCCTCAGTGAATAGCTAGCTAGCTAGCTAGGGCATTCATCATAATTATCATATTGAATTTTGATTATATATATCATGTACGTGGTGCAGCAAATTCACATTGGCCATCTTTATTAATATATCCTAGCTAGCATATATCGATTGGATCCATATCATGTGTTCATATTTAAATTGCAGATAATATACGTACGTACGACTTTCACTCACGTGCATTCTCGTGTTTAGACAAGATCATACTCAAGGGTAAAGAGAAATGCTAGTCGTCCAGCTCCAACTTCCCGATTATGTATCCCGCTCGACGTGGCAAAACACGTTCTGAAAAAATGTTCATTTTAAAACAAAACAGAAGGCAACAGTTCCTCTTCTCCCTCCCGCTCGCTACTGCTCTCCCATGCCCATGTCGTTCGGCCTCTTCAAATCGTCCACGACCGAACCGGAGATGCCCTTCTGTTATCCACCAAATCCATCGTATTCGGAGTCCCTAATTTCCTCCTTGTTTCCACGGTCAAAGCTCTTCTTCTGCTCGGGCCTCTCAAGCCGTTTTCGCTCTGAATCCGAGTCGGTGAGCTGCTCGTATTTCGCTCCCTAGTCTGATATCGTGCATTTCGATCCATCTCTGGCCGGTCACATTTAGGGCTCAAGGCTGGCAACGTCTCGTTAACGTGACACCGAACTCCGGCTTTCGATTTGAAGCTAGAGGGAGGAGAGTTGTTCCCGTTCTATCCGGGTCGGTTCGCCGATGACCTCACGGGGGGCTTCATCACAACAATCGGAGATTCAAGGCTTTTATGGTCGTAAATGAAATTCCTGTGGTTCATTTGGTTCAAAGGTTCAAAGGTTTCTTCGAAACGCCCTATTTTGGCTCCGGAAAGAAGTCCTCCGAATCAAAGAAGCTTTTCCGTTGCCCCATTCCTCTATTAGGAGCAGGTCGGGCCGCTCCACTTCTCACATTCTGAACGCCATATTCCCTCGAATTGACCCGTCTATGAGCAAAACCATACCTTTCATTGGTTACATGTTCTTCGATCACGTTGCTCGAAATGCTGCTCTGCAAATTCGGTTGCTAAATTTGCCTGAGCTGGAAATTGAAGTTGTTGTTGCCCTCTACGAATCGGTGCTGAAACAGATCTCTCGGAGATGAGGTCAGAGATGGAGGGAGGGAAGATGAGGTCGGTTTGAAGAGGTCGAATGGCGTGGGCGTGGGAGAGCAGTAGTGAGCGGGAGGGAGAAGAGGGAACCGTTGCCTTCTTTTTTGTTTTAAAATGAATATTTGTTCAGAATGTGTTTTGCCACGTCGAGCGGGATACATAATCGGGATGTTAGAGCTGGACGACTAGCATTTCTCCAAGGGTAAAACATGATATGCATCTTACGACGGGGTTAGGTTCGTTATCCATGCATATTGTCATGATCTAATTAATTAAGTACAGTCACGATAAGAAAAATATTGAACATTTGTGACAGATTATTTATGACGATAATAACTATATATTTATGATAAAAATAAATTTATTTTAACAAAAAATAATTGACTATAAATAATTAGCAATTTTTTGTAGTGCGTGAACGGTGCATCTGAGCTGCCTATTGATCACACATGAAACGTTACGCGGTACGTGTCCCCACATGCGTACGTTTAATGTTTTTGCACATGATGATGACCCTACGTACGTGCGTATCCGCATGTGCATATGAACATTTCTGATCTGTATCACATGAGGTCCGGTTTGGCATTAAATATTAAATATTGCTCTTAGGATGTATTATATACACAAGAAGACGTTGTTCGTTTTACCCATGCAGCTAGCTTCCAAATTATAATTACTATTAATATTTCAGCTGATTAATTGTCTTTTGCTAGTGATGGGGGCTATATATATATATATATATATA
>QEOT01007201.1:3082-26999 GCA_003123785.1 Pterocarya stenoptera | reverse complement strand
ATATATATATATTTATATATATAATTTAATTAAGCCTCAGACAGTAATGTAGGGAAAGAATTAAAACAAGTGAACAACCAACATCTTTCTCACTTCCCACCCCATGAGTGACATAGAGTACTCATGTCCTCTTGTCGTTTTACCGGTCAGTCTGATGTCAAATCCCTTGAAAATCTGATAAAGATGGGTAGCACCAATGACCAATCACATTACAGATCCATTGCTCTATCTAAAAGCTCATGCATGCACACTTATTCCACAATTTGAACCTGAGATCAGTTGAACTTTGATTAATGCCTTTCTTACATGCCCCACACACATATATATGTTGGTTATTTGTTGGTTGATTGCAAACGCATTATATATAGGGGGGTAGAAGGTTAGTTATATGTGAAAGAAGCTCAAAAAGAAAAGGAAAGATACAAGAATATTCATGTTTGGATCTACTAATAGTACTATCTAGCTAGCTCAAGTCAAAGAAACAAATTGAATTTTGTGTGTGGATCGATGCGTGATCTTAGGGTACTAATAGTCCTTGGTGGAGGCCCCGTGGGTTTGACATTTCTTATATACTTGATATAGATGATCTGCATCTAGCTAATCTATTTATATTTTTTAAGTGTTCGATTTAATTAATGCTAGCTCTTGCATTTGTGCTAAACTGTAAATATGACGATAGTACTCCTATAATGGGAAATCTTGTTGGATAGAATCTTCCTATACTGGATTGCCCACATTTCTTGGTCTCTTCACCTTACAGTGACGAACACTAGATCGAGGCGGCCAGCTAAGTGGATATTTGAGTCAGAAGAAGAAGATTAGAGAGCCATTGACTTTTGACTGTTACCTGCTGTCTACAGAAATATAAAAATGGAGCGTGGTACGGTCGTTCTTTTAGAATGCGGATACATGCCAGCTTTACCTTATAAGCATTTTGACACCTTTTCTTTTAATGGGAAACAAAGATCCGTATATAATATATCACCTGAGATATCTTGTGAAGTGTTTGTTGCAAACATGACAACATTAACATATGGAGGTTTTCAACAGTACTTTCCTGCAGGACCATATCCGCTACAAATTCTGTCTATTATATGTTTTATGAAATCAGAATATATATTTGGAATATTTCAGTTTTATGGCCCCATGAGAGAGAGAGAGAGAGAGAGAGAGAGAGATTATATAAGGTTCTTTTGTATGTATATAGCTAGATAGATCCAAGAAGATAATTCATTTTCATTCATATATATAATAGATCGAACTCACACAATGAATGATCTGCTCAGAAAAAAGAAAATTAGAAAAAAGATATAGGAATGTTCCAAAATTTATAGTCTCAAGAACGCTAGCTCATTGTAGAAGAAAACTTTTAATACTCAATTAAATTTCATATTAATATATATATTTATATACACCGGCCATATATGTGCACATGCATGCAGTATATACACAGTACACATGATTTTAGACTTGCATGTTTTTTCATTTTTTTTTTTCCTTGAAGGCGGTTTCAACAATATTCTAGATTTGCAACTGCTTTGAGTCTTCTTTTGCAGCTAGGGTTGTGCAAAACTTTCGTCAGCTCGGGCTTCGGACAATGTCCTCTTTGACCCCGACTTCGACTGAGTAGGACAGTTCAGAGATCAGAGTTGGAGTTCCTCTGAAAACAATAGTTGGAATCAGAGTCGGAGTTCCTTCGGAAAAAAAAATAGTCAGAGTTAGAGCCGAAGTCGGCTCTGACTTCTAAACTCTGACTCCAACAGGTTTTTTTTTAAAAAAAAAAAAAAATTGTAAAACGACGTTTTGTCATATATTTTATAATGTAAAAAAACTGATAATAGGCTTAGTAGCCTAACGGTTGGGGGTAGTACTTATTTGTAAACCCACATCATGCGTCCAAGCCCCCACAGCCACAATATCGAATTCATTCAATACAATAAAAATGACTTTTTCGGACCAATTTATCCTGATTAAAAGACTATTCGCAACCAAAATTAGTTGCAAATAGTCTTTTGGTCACGATAAATTGGTCGCAAAAGACTATTTTTGTTGTAGTGATTGAGGGTTTTTTTTAATATTCTTAAAAAGATCATGTCGTTTAAATCTTCCTATATATTCATATTTTTCCTTTTAACTAACACTAACCCTACTCATTTTGTTCTCCCGTCTTTTACTCTTCTTTCTTATTCTCAATATTACCCAAGATTTCTTCTTCTTTCTTATTCTCAATGCTACCCAAGATTTCTTCTTCTTTCTTATTCTCAATACCACGGAATGCGAGTTGGTCAGAATATACGAGCTTGGATTGATTTCGACTGAGATGTATGTTGGATTTTTTTGCGTCAAAGACTAAATGGATCGGGCAGTACAAAGGGTTTTTGCTTGGAGCTTGAGCCACACTGAAGCTTGAGTGAATGGATCTGAACTCATGTATTTCTACTTGGGTGCAGACTTGCAGTTTGTTCTTTCTTCTTAATGTTCCTAGCGTTTCACCTTTTATATATTTTTTTCTCATTTAAATTGTGATAAGATTGTTATAAGTTGTGAAATGGGATTTGGATTTATGAGGTCGTACAGATAGGAAGAAGAAGAAGAAGAAGAGCATATTAGTGCATTTGCATCTTTTCGCCCAAGCCCAACTTCGACTAGAGCTTCGATTTCGACTTCGAAGCTCCGATCAGGAGTCGGAGTCGGAGTCAGAGCCTAACTTCGGAGTCAAAGTTTAGAGCTGGGCTTTCCGACTCTGTCGGAGTCAAAGCCCAGCCTTATATGAAGTAGTAGATCAGGAGTTTGAAGACTTCATCAAAAGAGGCAACTAGGTTGAAGCAATCACTGAAGATGTCCAGTCTCATGCCTTTGGTTGAAGGAGCATAAAAATAGTAAAACTTTTAGCAAAAAAACATGTACAAACCCTGAGAGATCAACGATTCTTAGAAACGGTCGTAAATGATCGATGACAACAAGAAGATCAAAAGGTTGTGGCAAGATAGTAGTGTGCATGCAAAAGATGGAAGATTTGACTTGTAATCTAGAGAGAGAGAGAGAGAAGGATTAAACAAAAGAAAAGAAACTGACAGCTAGGGAGAATGAGAATGCTAGTTAACAGGGTTAAATTTGAAAGCGTAGTGATCAAGGGGTACTGTGCAGACTTTTTTCTTTAATTTGATAATCTAAGTAGGCCTGTGCGTAAAAGGACTTGGCCTGGCCAATCCGAAAGGCCCGACTTGAGCCCACCCGACTAAAATAGGGTCCAGTAGATCAAACCCATTACTGGGTTTATTACGCCTAACATCGGTTTTGACCGATGACCTAAAGAAAAGGATCAACGCACTCAGCTATTCTCCATTTCTCTCAAACCCTAACCTCTTCTTAGCACAGAGCATTGCAATGATAGAGGTGGCACAGGTGGGCATGAGGACCAGAGCTCGAGCATCTCTAGCCATGGCGGAGGCAGAAGCGAGCTCAGCAACCACCACTAAGAGGAGGAAGCTCCGATCCTCCAGCATCGCGTTGTTGTACAGATCATGATGCGGCATCATGTTGCTCGAGTAACGGGTCGACTAATCACAAATAGCCACAACCTTTTTTTTGAAGATCATGAAGATCTGCTTTGCTTAGTAATGGACTTGATTTTGTTCAACTTCAAACACCATAACCCTTTTCTGCAACTAAGCTATCCCTTCAAACATCCTTGACATTTGAACAACGCCTCCCTGACCTCTTCTTCACGGCTCCTTCCCTCATCCAAACCCAATCTCTCCAAACTCCCCTAGTTCCTTATCCCTTTCCCTTTGAACTTTCCTCCTAGCCGATTCCTCAAAATCCGCACCATGTCCCTCACCCACCACAGCAACTCCTTCTCCACCCCTCAGTCCCTCTTCGAATGGCTCAAGCCTCGCTTGCCTTCCAACTCCTTTGCCTCCTGGGGCATCAAACCCGGCACTAAGAACATCCTCTTCCCTCGCAGACCTACAAATTTGATCTGCAGATCTCTCGGAGGATTTAATTAAATCTTGTGATAAATTGGATTCACGTCTTCGCTCCATGCTTTATTTCAATTTTAGTTGTGTGCTAAAGCTAGGGCATGAGACTGAGAATGGGTTAGAAACAACTTGAAGGTCCATTGAGTATGGCGGAACAAAAGAGGAGGAGAAGAAGAACGGGTTTCAACTAGACCCGACCCGAATTTTGTGTGTCGGATCGGGTTAAGATGGAGGCATCTGTTCTGCGGGTTGGATCGGGTCGGGCCCAAATCTGTCTTGACGAGTCGGTGTGCAATCCTAAATTTAAGTATATATAAAATGTAAAACACTTGCAGTGAATTCTAAATTTGGTCCTTATTTTCATTAAAAAAAGGTTCATTAAGCGACATCTGGTTATCAATATTGTTTCTTAGTTTCAGCAATATATTATATCAATTGGGTTAGTTTCAATTCATCAATGACTTTACAATATAATAGTATTTGTCCTCTCTCTTGCTTATAAGGAATGTTCAGATATTGATTTTGATCATACCCCAATCCCCTCATTTATAAGAGAGAGATCATATATTTGTGTATCCAAAATAGTCACTTAAATTGATCACATGTTGGTTATCGCATGAGAACTAATACGTTCATAAAGAGAACTTATAAAAATAAAGTTGAAAGACTGATGTGACTGAATATGATATATTATAATTACTTTACACAAAAGAAATTTGAGATGTCCTTGTAAATTAAATATTATGTACTTAGACAAGGCATGTCAATATGTAACTTTACTATTTTTTTTTTTTTGTAGGATGTCCTTGTAAATTAAATATTTCTCTTGTTATTATATATAAGATCCCTTTTGATTTTCATTCTCTCATCTTTGAATCATTAATCGAATTCCTGTCTAGTCTTATCAAACAGCTACAACATTACAATAACACATCACACATCACAAACAGCTCCAATCTCGTGATCTATAATTCTATATGTACATTATCTTGGCTTTGCCCCAAAATTGCTTTCGATGTTGGATAGACAGGATACCCCAGTTCGATGATAAATCCTATCAAATGGCTTGATCATGAATGATTTAAATTAGTTTTCCCATATCTGGCTAAGCATGTAACACATTTTTTCAGAAAGGTCGTGTAGAAGTTTCAAACTTAATCATGTGAAGGAGTTGCATGCAACTTTGTGGATTGGGGAACATGATTGAATTGACATTAACCTAAAGTTTCACCACTTTGTAAAATGATGAAAACCAAATGGCTCCACAAGTGAATTGAAAAAAAAAAAAAAAAAGCTTGAAAAATTAACACTTTCCTTATAAATTGATTAGAGCTAGAATAACATGATTTCTTGTTCTGCTTGCCTTTAATCATGAAAAGAGGGGGAACTTTGTGGGCGTTGTATGGAAGATCATGTGCAAGTCATTAATTATCACTCTATTACACATGGCTCATGTCCCAATACATCTGATTGTTTGATTTGTTTCTCTCATATGGTTTGTTATGCGTTGTATTTATTAAGATCTGAGATATATAGGCTTATAATTTGATTAATTATACTTGGAACTTGGACCCGATAAAACGAGTCGACTTCTAGTGAACATGGGCTTCTTGGGCGGGCTAGCTAGTTTATTAAACATAATCTTAAACCCATCATAAAAAGAAATTCCTTGTTTGGTTATACTATTTTATTGAAAATTAAATAAAATATTATTATAATATTATTTTTATTTTAAAATTTAAAAAAATTGAATTGTTTATTATATTTTATGTGAGAAGAAATTTATAATAATAAGGTGAAATGAAATAAAATAGTTTAATTTTATGTAACCAAACTAACCCTTAATCTTGAACATGCTACTTTACTGTTTTATCTTTGAGAAATGATTTAGCTTATATAAATGGATTACACACAAAATGACGTGATCAGTTTTGGTTTATCAGATTGTAAAGTTAATTTTATTGTAAAGTATATAAAATAGATTACATGAAACAACGTCTGTTTGTAAAATTACTTTTATATAATCTTTTTATAATTATAGAACTCGTGTTTTATCTTTTCTCTAATACTGTTAGATTAGGACCAAACTGGTTGATTCAATCAGAAATCGAACACATTTCAGTATAGTATTCGATTGGACAACACAGAATCCAACTCCTTTGAACGGGGGACAGCATAATAATTCCAGCATTAACCATTAACAGCAACAACTCTATCAACCATGGTAGGCAACATTTGAATCCCAACAACTGCCACATAAACCACTTCTCTTATAAAACATGACAATGATACCAAAAAAAAAAAAAAAAACAAAACAGTATTAATCCTTATCTTAGTAATTCTAATTTGTATTTTAGTATTTTACGTTATGTTTGGATGATAGAAAATATGTACCCATTAAACAAAGGGAGAGTTTGGTATCATGAGTTTATTACTAATTAAGTAAGGGAGGAATTTCTTCGTCAAATTGGATAAAAGATAGCTGGAAGATTAGAAAAGACGTTCACTAAATAGATATATTGTTATTTATCTCAGATTGTGTTAATTGCAATAATTCTATATATTATGTAGTATATATTATATGATTAAGAAATAAATCTATTATATCATATTATGTAGCTCATAATTAAAGATAACAAGACGTATGATTAAATAAAAGATATAAAAAGTAATTCTATTCAAAAGCCTTTATATCATCATCTCGAAAAAAAAAAAAACGTCTTACTGTCACACACCATCCACATTGTGTAATTTGATTTGAAAGATAAATTTTAAAATCTGAATCTTATAAGTCTAATTATGCTATATGAATTATGTGTCGTGTAAAGAGCTACTTTAGATAGTATTTCTCAAAACGTAAAACATTTATATTTATATAAAAAAAAAATGTTTGACCTTTGGTTTGGTTTTTCTAGAAAATCATTTATCTTGCCTAAGGTGGTTCACTTCATCTATCAAGCATATGTAATTACCTTTTATAAATAAAGTAGCTGACCCTTGCTATTTTTTTATAGATGAAATAATGAGGGTAGCCCAAAAGTTATAGGTATAATAAGTAAGGGTCCCTAGTCTTATCTATATAAAGGAGTTTGTGTTTTCCATTAGACTCACCCATAAAATTCTAAGGCAAAAGACTAAAAGCTTCTTTCCTGCAGAAAAATCTTTACTATCTTTTGTAAGTTTTCCAGTTCTCAAACCCAAATGGCTAAATGTAAAAGATTCTTTAGATCTCTTTATTTTTTTAGAAGTTTTACAATTGGTATTAGAGCTAGACCTTTCAGCTTTGTGTTTGAATTATTAACATTTCAATTTTGTTCATATAGTGAGCTTTTGAAATCCAGTTTTGTTCCTTGTTTTATTCTCTTGGCGTAATTAATGGATTTTGTCATAATCTGTGTAGTAAGAGAGTAGCCGGGTCATGTTTTAGAGTGCATTTTTCAGAAAAATAAATTTTTGATAACAGAAGTCTTTTTACGTGTATTGGAACAATGTTATCCATTAGTCCATGATTTGTGATCCTTTGTTCAAACATTTGTGGGCTTGAAGAATGAATCTTTAATAATTTTGGAGATGGGCTTAACTTTTGACTTTTAAGTTTTTGTCTTTGAATTCATATTTGGATGGTTATGTGCTCATAACTATATTAATGGATTTCAAATGCATGTTTTGACTTTGGGCTTAATCTCAAGCTTTATATATATTGATGGGCTTTTGGGCTAGTTTACAGTTAATAGATTTTTACCAATTTTAGTATATGCCTAATTGTATTTCTTTTGAATAATGAAGGTAATGTTACAGCATCCTTATTATTTAAAAGAATATACAAATAAATTTGGAATCTCATTGTAACTAAATCATAAGTTTTAAGAATTTATCCCTATAGGAAAATCTTTAATTTTGTGATTTAATTAGTGTAAAAAAATGATTTTCGGTATTGACGGTAAAATTAGTCTTCTGCCTACAGGTGTGAATATTTTTATTTGTTAATATTCGGAATAATTTGTCTATAAATAAAGATAAGTAAATTTATGCTATTATGTAACCTTTTGCCACAGGAAGGTTAAAATTTACTTGAATTCATAGCATTAAAGTTTTTCTTTATTTTATAGCTATTGTTCTACAATCCTTAGCTGATGGTGTTTATTTTATTCCAATACTTGATAACATTAATTATTCTAACTAGAAAGATTCGGTTCATTTTATCTTGGAGTATATGGACCTTGACTATGCATTCCGTGTGGAGCAACCACTTGCTGCCACGGATACGGATACACAAGAAGTCATCGAAAATTGTTAATGGTGGGAGCGATCTAATTACCTAAGTCTAAGGCTCATAAAGTTTCGTATAAGTAAAAGTATTAGAGGTTCTATTGGTGATTGCGCTATAATTAAGGAATTAATGCAGGCAATTGAAGAACAGTTTGTTCGCTTTGACAAGACTTTAGCTAGCACTCTTATCGGACAATTCACTACTAAAGTCTTTGACAGTTCTAAAGGTATGTGTGCATGCATTATGGAATGAGAAACATTTGTTTCTCAACTTAAGGGCTTAAAGATAAAGATATTTGAGCCGTTCTTGATCTATTTCATCCTTGACTCATTGCCATCTAAATATGGACCTTTCGAGATCTCTTATAACACACATAAGGAAATTGGTCAGTTACGGATCTTCTGACCATGTGTGCGCAAGAAGAAGAAAGGATTAAGCATGATCAACTTGAAAGTGCAAATATAATTGTGAATGATAAAGTTAAGACTGAAAAAGGCCAAGGTAGACCTCAAAAGAAAAAGAAGCATAATGTGTCATCAATATCCAATGGATCTAATAGCAAAAAAGTGACCTGCTTCTTTTGCAAGAAAGAGGGTCATGTGAAGAAGAGCTGCATAAAGTATAAAGAGTGGCTTGAAAAGAAAGGTAGCTCTATCTCTCTTGTGTGTCATGAATCTTTTTTCATTGATGCTCCTAAAAATTCATGGTGGATTCACTCCAGTTCCTCAATTCATATTGTGAATATATTGCAGGGTTTTTTCATCAGAAGGAAACCAACAATAAGTGAACTTTAGGTTTTCACCGGAAATAAAAGGCATTCACAAGTTGTTATAGTTGGAGTTTTTAGAGTAAATCTTAAAGCGGGACATGTTTTAAATTTAAATAATATTCCAAAATTTTGTAGAAATTTAATTTTTGTTTCCAAATTTATTATCAAATGTTACAATTTCCTTTTTGAGAATGCTATGACTATTTTTAAGAATAAAATCCTTGTTGGTTCTGGAACTTTGTTTGATAACTTATTTAAATTAGATATTCATCCCGATTTTGAGGAAAATTATATCTCTCTGCATTTAGTTGACATTAAGAGAAACCTTTTAAATGAAAAATCTTCTATACTATGGCATAAAAGATTGAGACACATCTCTATAGAGAGGATGAAACGGTTAGTAAAAGAAGAAGTCCTACAGGATCTCAATTTTACTGACTTCAAAAATTGTGTGAACTGCATAAAGGGCAAGCAAACCAACAAAAATTCTAAAAGTTCAAGAAGGAGCTCAAGTGTTCTTGAGATTATACACACATATATCTATGGACCATTTCCTACCCCTTACTTGACTGGTTAGAGATATTCTATCTCATTTACCGACGACTATTCTAGATATATGTATTTTTATCTTTTGAATGAGAAGACTCAAGCATTAGATGTTTTCAAAGCCTATAAAGAGGAAGTAGAGAATCAAAATGAAAAGAAAATAAGATCATAAGATCTAATAAATGAGAGAAATATTACGGTAGGTACACAAAACATAGACAAATGAAGGATCCATTTGCAAATTTTCTTCAGGAGGAAGGCATTGTTGCCCAATATTCAATGTCTAGCACACCACAACAAAATGATATTGTAGAAAGAATGAACTATACGCTAATGGATATGGTAAGGAGCATGATTAGTAAATCTAACATACAACTTTTCTTGTGGAGTGAAACTCTTAAAACTACAGTGTATATATATTGAATAGGGTTCCATCCAAGTCTGTCTCTAAGACAAATTTCGAGTTGTGAAAAGGGTGGAAACCTAACTTAAATCATATACACATATAGGGTTGTCCTGCTGAAGTTAGGATTTATAATCCTAACATAAAGAAGTTAGATCCAAGGACAACTAGCGATTTCTTTATTGGGTATCTAAGTAACTCCAAATGATATAGATTTTTGCATCCCAGTCATAGCTCTAGAATTGTTGAATCTAAAAATGCAAGATTTTTTGAGGATATTGAACCTAATAGGAGTGTGAATTCTCAAGATGTTACTTTTGAGGAAACACCTGAACATGCTACTTTGCATTCTTTTAGAGAAAAATGATTGTCTTAAGGCAAAATAGATCGCAAGATCATATAGATACACCAATTCAAAAACAACATGTCCTCGTAAATGAGGTTCAACCTGAAGTTATTCTGCATTTACANACTACTTTGCATTCTTTTAGAGAAAATTGATTGTCTTAAGGCAAAATAGATCGCAAGATCATATAGATACACCAATTCAAAAACAACATGTCCTCGTAAATGAGGTTCAACCTGAAGTTATTCTGCATTTACAGTCTGAGCCAATTGAGTCATCTCTAAATGATGAAATAGTGACTCTAAGAAGATTCTCAATAATATGTAGGCCTGCTATTTTAGATGATGACATTGTATGCCTAACTGAGTTTGATTTTGATGTTGGACTTCCAGAAGACCCAATTATATTTTCACAAGCCATGAGTGGAGATAAATCTACATTTTGGTTTGATGCCATAAGGAATGAGTTAGAATCCATTTATAAGAACCAAGTTTGGAATCTCGTCAAATTACTAGAAGGGGCGACAACAATTGGCTACAAATGGGTTTATAAAATTAAACGAGATTCTCTGGTAATGTCAAATGATATAAGGCCAGACTTGTCGCTAAAGGATTCACTCATAAGGAAGGCATAGATTATCATGAAACCTTCTCTTCAGTCTCTAAGAATGATTCATTGAAGATAATCATGGCCTTAGTAGCTCATTTTGATTTAGAGCTACATCAAATGGATGTGAAAATAACCTTTCTCAATAGGGATCTTGATGAAATGGTATTCATGAAACAACTTGAAGGTTTCAATGATGACAGTCAAAAAGTATGCAAATTGAAGAAGTCTCTTTATGGACTAAAATAGGCTTCCCGTCAATGGTATTTAAAGTTTCACAAGATTATTATCTCATACGATTTTATCGAGAATCTTATTGATTAATGTATATACCCTAAGATCAGTGAGAGCAAACACATTTTCCTAGTCCTATATGTAGATGAAATTCTTTTTGTAAGCCATGATTTGGGTTTATCACATAAGACTAAACAATTTCTGTCCCAAAGATTTGAAATGAAGGATATGTGTAAAGCCTCTTATGTCATTGGCATAAATATTCACAGAGACAAGAAACAAAGAGTTTTAAGATTGTCTCAAAAGGCCTACATTGAAAAGGTTTTACAAAGATTCGATATGAAAGATTGTAAAGGCTTTGTAGCTCCCATAATCTAAGGTGATAAATATCATAAACGCCAATCACCTAAAAATGCATTGGAACAAGGGCAGATGAAAAGTGTGCCTTATGCATCTGCAATAGGTAGCTTGATGTATGCTCAATTTTGCACCCGTCCAGACATATGTCTGGCAGTTAGATTATTGAGTTGCTATCAAAGTAATCCAGGTCTTCAACATTGGATAACTGTAAAGAAGGTAATGCATTATTTGCAAGGAACCAAGGACTACATACTAACCTACAGGTATACAGAAAATTTGCAAAGTGGTTGGCTATTCAGATTTAAATTTTGCCGGTTGTGTAGACACCAGAAAGTCTACTTTTGGATATATCTTTCTTCTTGCCAAAGGAATTATATCTTGGAAGAGTATGAAGCAATCTAGAATTCATTGCGTGCTATGAAGCAATGACACAGGCCACGTGGTTGAAAATTTTTATTTTTGGTCTTAAAGTTATCGATTCTATTCAAAGACCAATAAAGATTCTTTGTGATAAGACCGCTGCAGTGTTCTTCTTAAAGAACAATAAGAGTGGAAGCAGAAGCAATCATATTGACGTAAAGTATTTAAGTGTGAGAGGGAGCATAAAAAATAATATGGTGTATATTGAGCACACAAGTACAAATTTGATGTTTGTTGATCCAATAACCAAAATTTTACTGGTAAAATAGTTTCAGGGTCATGTGGATCGTATGGGTCTATCTAAAATGTAATTTCTCTCATGTTGCTATATATTCCACAATGAATAAAATTGAATTCAGTTTCAGTTTTGCACATAAAATAACGAAGTTGTTATATCCATTAAGTGACTAAGTTGAATCCAAATGACTTTTAGTAGCTCTTCATAAAGTATTTTAAGGTATAGTAAGTATTGTGACGCATGGAAGGGAAATACTCACTATAAAGAGCAATAATGTCATGGTTCGTATATAGAATACCTCAATAGAATTGAGAGCATTAATTTTTTTTCCATTTCAGTTTTACCTATTAAGTGAATCAAGTGGGAGAATATTAGACATTTGGTTTGGTTTTCCTAGAAAACTATTTGTTTTTCCTAAGGTGGTTCACTTCATTTAAAATGATTTACTTCATCTATTAAGCATATGTAATTGTCCTTTATAAATAAAGTAGTTGATCTTTGCTATTTTTTATAGATAAAATAATGATGGTAGCCCAAAAATTGTAGAAATAATAAGTAAGGGTCTCTACTAGTCTTGTCTATATAAAGGAGTTTGTGTTTTTCATTAAACCCATCCATAGAGTTCAAAGAACTAGAAATCTATTTCTTACAGATAAATCTATATTCTCTTTTATAGGTTTTTCAATCTCAAATTCAAATGGCTGGAGGTAAAAGATTCTTTACACTCTTTATTCTTTTTAAAAGTTATACAAAATAGAACCTTAAAACTATTAAATATAAGGTGGACTAAGATTTAAAAAAAAAAAATCCATAAATTTCGTGGACTAATTTCATGAGTTATTTTTAAAAATAAAAAAATTATAGATATGTTTAGATAGTAAGATGATATGACATGAATTGAAATAATTTATAAATAATAATAAAATTATTAATTAAAATAAGATAAAATGAGATTGATAAGTATATTCAAAGGCTCCGTTGGCAAGTTAAAAAACGGAAACCTTTAAAAGAACAAGAAAGTCTCTAGCTGGATAGGATAGAATGGGCTAGTGCCAGACCCTTTTTTATGTTTGTTCGGACCAGGCAACCCCTAATGCAGCGTAGATATAATAAGGATTTACGAAACTTGAGATCAATATCGTTTACAGATAATATTTATTTATTTAATAACGTGACATCTGTTTGTCTCTCTCCCCAATAATCGTAGTGAAACCTTTCGCGTTGATTGTTCGGAGTTCGAACGATCGAAATTCGAGACCTCACAAATCTGCTCACTCAGGAGTTGGGACTGTTTTTCCAATAAAAACTCAACAAGTAAGGCTAAATTTATCTTAAACAAGCGGGAAAAAGCGTTGTTGCTCTATCGTACGGACACCCGCGAATGATGATCCGTCGGAGGATTTTGCAGAAGATTTCTTGGAGCTCCGGTGCGCGGTGGCTGTGGCTGTCTCCGTACACCTCTCAAGCTATGATCCCGGCTCCGGTTTCCTCGGAGCTCGATCCTCCATTTCAACGGTTCTCCTCCTCTCGGATTGCCTTTTCTATGTCCGCTTTGCTGTCGTTTCGCTCTGCTGATAATCGAATTTATGTGTGTCCCCTGCCCTTTTAGCACTTAAATTAATCCCGGGGTTGTTTAAGCGTACGCTTTATTTCTTTTGCCTCGTTGCTTTGTTAGTCAATAGTAGCTCATGGCACAGTCTATGATTACAATTTAATTTTGGGTTTTTAGGTTAGTGCAATTCAAATTGCGTAGGCGCTGTTTCTTGTATTCTGTCGTTCTTGTGAGGGAATGATGCCCCAGTACCATACATCAATTATCACGGCCTTTATGCATTGCTTTCCTGGAGAATGTTGAATTGGCGCTGACACCTCTTGGATGAATTGTAATTGAATAGCTTCCTAAACAGAAACATACATTCTAATTTTCCAAGCTGCTGTTTTAACCTTGAATTTCAATTGCCATATTGAGGTTCTTTGCTTGATCGATTTTCCACCTGAATGGCTTCAGACCTATCCAATTATTTCCATTATTAATCTCGTGCACTGGGCTTTAGACCTATCCAATTAATGGTCGGAATGGGTATGTCAAGTGGTCCTCAATTAATCAAATCAATCGTGTCGATAAGTCTCAAGTCTTTGAACCGTGATACTGTAGAACTCGCCCACAAATAAAAACATCCTTTTCAAGATCTTGTTAGCGTTTCTGATGTCTCCCTTTTCCATTTTTGCAGTTCAATAGTCCATATACTGGGAAGAGATTTTGCTTTTCAAGTCATGTTTTGGCAGAACTTCCAGCGGGTGGGATAGTTGATGTACCATTAGCTCAAACTGGGGAAGGTATTGCCGAATGTGAACTTCTTAAATGGTTTGTGAAGGAGGTGAGTGAATGATGATAATGTTGCATGTTTATATCTTCTAATTTATTTGGTTGGTAAATATGGCTTGGTTGGAGCTATGGATAGGTGCTGAATTTCTCTTTTTCTTCCATGTTCTATACTATTAATGCTCTTCTTGCTATTTCCAAACTTTCAGTAGGTTTTTGTATGTTTATGGAGGCTTGTAGATGTTTGTTAGAATATATATTAAATTATTAAATTTCACCTCTTCCTATCAACTTAAGCTTCTGGAAAAGTTAGTAATTTAACATGGTATTTGAGTAAAAGTCAGTAGTTTCAATCATGGCTCGATATTTCACCCATATTATGATTGAGTATTTTACATGTTGGGCTCCCTTGTGAGGGGGAGTTTAGCCTTTGTGTGGGAGTCTAGCCCTTTTGTGAGAGAGTGATAGAATACATGTTAAAGAGAAGGGTTATTTAGTATCATATTAATCATATTGTGGTTCTTTCCATGGTTTCCTGGGAAATTAAAGGCTTCTTTCTCCTGTTGAAAAATGAAATTTGTCATATTCTGCACTGTTGGTGAAATAGGATAGTCGACCTCGGTCATAAATTGGCTTTTCTGGTTGATTATCTATGCATTTACCTACCATCCATTATAACTAACCTAGCATATGTTTTGAATAAGTCCACAGAGATAATTGTTGATACGTTTGCCCTGGCAGGGGGATCAAATTGAAGAGTTTCAACCAATTTGTGAAGTTCAAAGTGACAAAGCAACTATAGAAATAACTAGTCGTTACAAAGGAAAAGTTGCTCAGATTCTTTATGTTCCCAGTGACATTGTAAAGGTGAGAATTAAAAATACTACTTTTCGGAACTTAGCCTCTTTCCATTCTTATCTTCATGCAATTTTATTCTACCCTACAACTGTTTTTACATATGTAGTTTGAAAGTTTCCTGTTTTCTAAGGGGTTGTCAGAGATGCATAGGCAGTTAATTTGGCTTCAATCAGAAACTGTGTTAAACATAACAGCTAGGAAGCAAGGGATAATAAAAATCACACTTATCTTTTACTTTTTCTGGAAGAGGGTATGGAATGCTGGATTCTTTTAAGTACATTAAGTAGGTTTGAGCAAGTTTTAGAGGCATTGAGGACTTGAAAAGCAGGAAATTATCTGAACCCAGGTCAGTTTCTTTCTTCTACTTTGATTTTTAAAGAAGATTATGATTCTACTGAAATTGCAGGTTGGAGAAACTCTTTTAAAGATTGTTGTTGAGGAAGCTCAGGTTCCAGACCTGACTTCTTATGTTCCAGAAAACCCCACTCCAACTCATGATGGTATGGAAAAAGCAGTGTCACTTGATTCAGAGCCAAGGAAAAATGACATTGGTGGAGTTCTATCAACACCTGCTGTCCGGCATCTTGCAAAGCAACATGGTGTAGATATATATGACATCCTGGGAACTGGTGAAGATGGGAGGGTACTAAAAGAAGACGTGCTCAAATATGCTGTCCAGAAAGGAATCTTTAAAGATCCATCTGCTTCCTTGAGTGCTGCTGATGGGGGAAGGCAGTTTCTTGAAGGAGAAGGGGACCATCCCCATGTATCAGGTGATGTTGGATGGAACCATGGATATGAAGATAAGACAGTCTCCCTAAGGTAATCTTGGATGCAAAAAATGAATTTGAAACTCTTCTTGAAAAGATAAGAAAAACAGAGGGACTCTCTGCCCTATAGTCTGTAACATGGACAAAACCATGATAAACTTGGCAGTACCAATACTATAGAGGTGTTATAATTCACTTTTGCCATTCCTGATTTGGTTTAGGGTAGATAGGAATCCAAGCTATTGACCTGTGCAGCCAGAATCTTGCTCATCCTTTTCCTTCTAACGGATGACATGGCATGTGATTGTGGTTTCATGGATCTTCATATAAAATAAAAAGGAAAAGAAATAGTTGTTTACAAGGCTGAGTTTAAGGAGACAAATCTGACATGAAATTTAGATTCAGTAGCTGTATCAATTTGCACACAACTCCTTATAGCTTGTGATTTGGCATCATGTGCAATGAAACAGATTCATGTGGAATGTTTGTTTTAGTAGTGTAACTGTGACAGAGTTAGGGTGATAGGCAAGCTACTTATATTTGTTCTTTCAGGGGTTTCCAGCGATCAATGGTAAAGTCAATGTCCATGGCTGCACAAGTTCCACACTTTCATTTTGTGGATGAGATCAATTGTGATGCACTACTGAAGCTTAAAGCATCTTTCCAGAATAATAATTCTGATCCAGATGTTAAGCACACTTTCCTTCCATCGCTGATTAAGTCTCTTTCAATGGCCTTGAGCAAGTATCCCTTAATGAATAGTTGCTTCAATGAGTCATCACTTGAGGTCATCCTCAAAGGTAGACTTGCTATTTCTACTGCTTCTGTGTTTCAGATAAGAACAGCTGCTTATATAAATTGAGAAAATTGGCTGCTAATCATATTATGTATCACACAAGATAATGTAAGAACTTTCTCTCTGTATCGTTGAGTCGTTTTCGCTCTAGGACTTCATACTCTAGGCCATTATTGTATATGTAAAAGTGTTTCTTTTCATATGGATTTTCTGGATATAGAACTTCAAAATTGGTGGTGTGAATTATATAAACTTTTCTTTAATTGAGTTTGCTTATTTATATGGTTAAGGCTGGTATTAGGCAAAATAGTAAGTAGCAAATCATGTGAAAGTGTTTTTATAATTCCATTAGCCAAAAAGAATGATAAATATACTGTGAGGATTTCATGGGGTTGATACGAAACGGGCAAAATTTTCACTGTTCACTGTACCGTTCTCGTTGAAATCCTCCCAGTGGCTCTAGCACCACTCAAAGTAATACTTTTATAGTGAATATCCTTAGGCGCTCATCTTGATTGCTCCAAAACAAATCGGAATGATTGAGACTCAAAAGGGCTACAAATAATTTCATTGCCTTTGTTCAAAGTTTGTTACAAGTTGTCTACTTGTTTATTATCATAGGTTCTCACAATATTGGAATTGCCATGGCTACTCCGTATGGTCTTGTTGTACCAAACATAAAGAATGTCCAATCGCTTTCAATTTTGGAGGTGAGTTTTGTGGAGCTTCTTAGTTTTACTTCTTTTCCATTCTACATTATTGAAGTGTGCACTTTTTATTCTTCCCACATTCCTTGTTGGTTTCTCCAAGAAACACAGACCAGTGGGAAACATGATCTTTGCTTGAAACTCTGCTATAATTTCATTTAGTAAAATTCCATTCCATCATAGCCACTTTGTCTTTAATTTTTTCGTTACTTTACAAAGAAGAGAAAGTTGATTGTCCATCTCATAATCAGTAACTAGGGCAATGAAGTGTTACATTTTCTTTAATGCAATAGATATATTTTATTGCTCAAACAATTTTGTTCTATATATTTTACATATATATTAGTTTTTATGTTTTTGTATTCACTAGCAATAGATTAATCGGCAGCAAATGTCCAATAGTATTTGCAATGCAATCAGTATATATTTGGGTTCTAAACCTCCTGATTTAACATATCATTTATTGGCTTATCCACCCTAAAATCATAGTACTCAACAAATTGCTTGAATCAGTGAGCAACTATCAATTGATGATTTGCAAAGGCAACAGGGGCAATTTGCTCAACAGTTGCTTCTGCTGGCATCTCATGCGCTGGTGTGCTACTGCTTCTTGGGCTATTGCTTGCTTTGACTATAGGATTTTAATAAGGAAACATAACATGCGGGTTTACTATTTAGCTTGGAAATAGTAACTTTGAAATATAGGTTATTGCAATAGGTTGCATTTACTCCCCCAAATGCTTTTGGTGGTCAATGTCCCAATATAATAATATATATGTGCAGTTAATGATGTAATAGTGCCTAATATCTTTTCTTCTTCTTATTACTTCCTTAAACCTGTCATAATCCCATGCTTTACTTTTTGATATTCATATTTCCAAATGTGATTTATAGATAACAAAGGAACTATCTAGATTACAACAATTGGCACTGGGTAACAAGCTTAATCCTGTGGATATTTGTGGCGGAACAATTACGTTAAGCAATATTGGAGCAATTGGTGGAAAATTTGGTTCTCCACTCCTCAACTTACCCGAAGTGTCCATTATTGCAATTGGCCGGATTCAGAAAGTTCCACAATTTGCAGATGATGGCAGTATATATCCTGCATCAGTCATGACTGTAAGCAATGAGTTATTCATCTGGGTTTCACTCATATCTTAAGAATTAATATGCTATAAGACTGATTGCCTACACCTAGAAAACTCAAGATACTTTCCTACCAAATGATATCATTATAAATCACAGCATACACATTGTTCAATTATTCTACTGTAAGGGAAGGAAGAGATTCTTAATTTAGATATGTTTTTAGATTTATGGTCATTAATACATGAGTAATGCTATGTACAAGCCCCAAATAGACAAGTTTTGTACAAGCCCTTTGTAAAAAAATGGGTCTTACTAATAAATAATAGTTTTTTTTTATATTTTTTTAATGTAGGGTCCACTTTTTTTCAAAAGCTTGCGTAGGGCTTATCTATTTAGTGCTTATACAAATTATTTCTCTTAATACAGGCATTGTAGTTATTGTCCCTTTGCCACAGTAGTAGTATATATTATGTAGTTCTTTAGCATATACAAATTGATTATGATTACAAATAACCGAAATAAATTGGTATTTGTCTATTTGATATAAAAAAGTGTTTAGTAACTAATGCTTTTGTGCTTAACATGTAATGAGCCTTTTAGTTTTGATAGATGAAATAATATGTCCAATCTGAAACGGTATTTCCCTTCTCAGGTTAATATAGGTGCAGATCATAGAGTTTTGGATGGGGCAACTGTTGCAAGATTCTGCAATGAGTGGAAACAATTTATTGAGAAACCGCAGCTTTTCATGTTGCATATGAAATGATATGTTAAAGAAACTGGAATTAAGATTCATTCAACTTAAATTGGAAACAACTCCTGTTCTTGTCTGAATATTGAGCAGCAAGTCAAAATTTACAGCGATCCACACATAAGTTTCTATGGCGTTTGCTACTTTGTTTCATAAAGGGGACAAATAAGGGTGGATTGCAGTGGTGCTCTGCCATTGTTGCTGCTTGAAAGATCACAAGAAGTTTCTCTATATGTTCAGCTGGCTTTCTCTATGCTTGTATCTGAAAGGATAAAAAGCAGCCAAAACATCTTGTTCAAAACTCACATTAAGCCTTATTGCTTCAGATTTCAATGATGCTTTCCTTGAATGATTTTGGAAACCTTTTTTTGTTATTTAGGGAGGAGATTTTCGAACCCAAGACTTCCATTTTGGAGACTTGGAATTTATGCCAATTAGGCCATGTGACGCCCCCAAATTCAGCTTAGGATCGGACGAACATTTGAAGCGTCGAGTCATGCAATACAAGGTTATCTGCTCCCGTTCATAACATATAAGATACAATGTTTCTAATATGAATCTAGCATTATACAATATTCGCAATGGGTAATTTTTTTCTTTAGGAAGACTATGCACCAAACTGAAAGTATCCCAAGTACTTACATATTTAATACAAAAAGACATACTAAATAACTGAGATTATAATGTTAGTCCAAAATGACTATAATCAAAAGAGTACTGGAGATGCAATTTCATCGAATATGTATTAATTTAAGTTAACTACTATATTAACAATAATGCCAATCCATCGCTTAGTCAACTGTGTCCACTTGGTCGAATTCCGGTTCTTCAGGTCCTGTGACAAGATCTACCATTCAAGTGGGAATGGGAGTAGGACTACCACAGTGAGATTTGTAATAATCTCAGTAAGTTAACAGAAAACATTTACACAGGTTAATAATACATGCATAGCAGTAAAAACATGAATGCATAATTAAAATCATAAGTAATCATAACATAACTTTACATACAACATAATATAACTGACATAACTTAAACTAAAGTGTGAACTGAACTTGACTTGCTTAAACTAAACTGGACTTAAACAGAGACTTGACTTGACAAAAAATTGACCTAACATGAAGAGACTTGACTTAATATGAACTTGATCTGAAACTTGATTTAACATGAAATCTTTATCTTTATTTGCTTAAGCTTATCGTTTTAGGTACTACATGGGTTCCCTAGAGCTATGTGTCCCTACCGGTTACCGCATCACATCACAAGTATTTACACCAATTGTGAGTGCGTTATGACTAGAATCTGCACCAACCGTATGTACCACACTCTATGTGATCCCCATACCTCGTGTGCCATACTCATAATGGACCTCAACGAGAACTAAAATTTGTCTGGTATCTGCACCAGTTGAAATGTGGCTCCATCAGTACTAGGGTTTGGTGTACTCCGGTGACCAGCTTGTTAGGTCTCGACCGCTATCCGTTGACTGTATTTCATCAACTCAGAGAATTTCACACCTTATTAAACATTCAAGCGTGAGCAAAGGAATTCCACTAGGATATTACCTCATCCTCGCACTTAGGGTCATGATTGACATGACTGTTCTCGAAATACACAAACTGTATTCGAGACGAAACGTGACTAGAGTACGAAATGACAGAAATCCTAACGTAACATAACATGACTTGAACGTAACTCAAAAGATATGACTTACTTGAAATAAAAACATGACATAACATGATATAACATATAACAGGCAATACACTTAACATGACATACTTGCAATGTATAGCAATACATGACAGAATATCTTGTGCAACAAATGAATAACTCGTGACAGAATAAATTCTGTGTAATAGATAAATATGTAATGACTTGGCATGACACATGTTATAACATACATACATACATTGTAGTTCCTTTACTTATCACTCATATACATTAAACTGCTAGTAAGTTACAAGTAACTTACATCGGTCTTCGCTTTTATAGACAACTCAAACACGATCACGAGGAATTGAAAATAGTGATTTCTAAAAGTTAGAACTTAGTCACTAACAATTAGAAATATTAAAAAATATTAACTTAGAGTAAAATTATCATTTTTACCCTCTACATGTGAAAAAATGACTATTTTATCGCTAACTTATGAATTTTGCATCCTAACTCCAAAAATCACTAAAATTTACATACATTGTATAAATTTTGTTCTAAGTTCAAAATATCAACTCAGAAAAATTTAAAATTAAACACAACCATTAAAACTCTATAAAACCAAAATTTTACGTAGGTTATTCCTTTGATTTTTTGTTTCTAACTTGTTTTGATCAACCTCTTGATCCATGACATATAAAGATGTGATCTTCAAATAAAAATATAACATGGTTTAAAAAAGTGTCCTAAAACAGATCAAAACTTCAAAATCAAGATCACATGGTTAAAAATTAACCAAAACATAAATTTAGCCAAAAACATCATTACTTTGGCCTAACCGAATATCTCTTTGCATAAAATTTCATATATTCGTAACTAATATCAAATATAGTTAAAGCAACATTCTAAGATATATATAAGAGGCTTAGGATCCTAAAATAAAAATATCAAATCCATTGGATTAGGATTAAACCATAAAAGATTTAAACTTTCTCAAAAAAGAAACTGTTTTTCTTTTTCCAGTTTTTAGGTTTCTAGATCTAAGAAAATCTTTCACCAAAACTTTTAATCATACAACAAATCCTCAACAAATAATCATATACACATGTTAACAATACCCCATAAAAATTTCGGACCAAGATCTTTCCATTAACTTGGTCAAAAACTTTAAACTACAATACACTCTCCAGTTTCTGGGATTTGAACAACTTTTGATCGATCAAATGATTTCCAAATAAAACAAATAAGATATCCACGTAAACTAGACTGGAAAAAAAAACAACTTTTATAAAGAAATTTTATGAGAAAATACTTACAAAATCTTCAAATAAGGTGTTCAACAGAGACCAGAAAACTGTCCGAGTGAGTCTTTTGTGTTTTGTCAAAGAAAAGTATAAAGGAGAGTTGCTTTTTGTGAGAAGTGAACTGTAGAGACTCTTACACAAGTTATGGAAAATGATAGGACTGAAAGAGAGCTTGAGTGTTGGCCTTTTTTTCCTAAAAAAATCAACCCAAAATCTTTTTTCAAGATGGAGTGTGAGAGTGAAAGAGTGAGGTAACCCTTTAGATATTTTTCTTCAAGACCTTCTAGAATCTCTTTTGAAAGATCTATTCAGCCAAGTAGCGGTGCAAAATTAGCCAAAAATTAATACTAATGAGACCAAATTCGTAGGCCTTAATGGGCCTAAACCGAATGGGCCTAAATTTTGGAATTTTAAGAGGGTTTGAGTTGCTATCAAACCCAAATTCAATATCACTTGGCACAATCAATTTTTCAAGGTTAACAAGGTTGGATAATGATGTTCTAACATAAATTTGAAGAATTAATAGTGTGTGAAAATAATTTAATTAAGCAATTAAACACAATACTAAAAACTGATTCATTTAGGTTTTGGAAGTCAACTTTATGATTTGGATAGAATCGTTTAGGATTTCGATTTTAACCATGCTTTTGGTTCTCAGTTGGATTCCAATCGTATAGGATTTTACTAGAATGGAAATCCTTTTTAGTTTGGCAATTGGTCGGATATAATAGGATTTTTGCTTAGATAGCATGATCTCACACCTTGATTCCTTCAAATCCATCAAACGTTCCTCATGGTGCCAAGTGTTTAATACTATTAACTATATATGGCTAAGATCCTGCTAAAACTCTCTAATCTAATTTGGGCATTTTACGCTGTGATTTTGAAACACTGCAATTGATGCGCATAACGAGGTTACTATTCACTCTGAAAAAGTGAACTATAAATTTAACACTAAAAATTATTAAATATTCATATTAACTTACAGTGAAAATCTTTAACCAAAATTCAACCTCGAAGTGCCACTAAAAATAATTTCATAGTTTCAAACATGCNTGATGCGCATAACGAGGTTACTATTCACTCTGAAAAAGTGAACTATAAATTTAACACTAAAAATTATTAAATATTCATATTAACTTACAGTGAAAATCTTTAACCAAAATTCAACCTCGAAGTGCCACTAAAAATAATTTCATAGTTTCAAACATGCGTTTCGTTCGAAAATATAAAAATAGATTTATTGCGCCATAAAATCTAAAATAATCAACTGAGTCTAATGGCATAGACTATAACTCATTCTGATACTTATAACTGCCTCAAATAATTAGAATCGCACTTCTAACACTATAGTGAGTGGTAACGCAGACTATGTTGACAGATTAAAACCTATACGATTGGTTGATTCATAAAAACTTATGGAGTTTTTATAAGACTCCTAAAATTAATAGAAATTCCACCTTTAAATTTCTAGCATACTGTTACAGA
>QEOT01007200.1:8345-26264 GCA_003123785.1 Pterocarya stenoptera | reverse complement strand
TTTTTTTTTTTTTTTTTAAAGTAATAACTCATTCTGTTGCAATTTGCCTCTATCACAGTCAATAAATAGGGTGGTTGGGGCGCTACACCCACCATATGGCATATGGTGTGGGGCATCCACTCCCCGCCCCCACATGATGCGGGGAAGGTTTTCAATCCGGTCCCTCACTTAACCAATGACGTATTGGGTTTATAAATTTTTTTAGACCGAAATTATAAATTAAAATTTATACAATAAAAAAGAATATAAATTCATTAGAATTTTATTTTGGATTATCTTGGCATTTTAGGTCAACCTTTATATATGAAGTAAAGGTAATGCAATAGTTATACTTAAGCAATGTAAGATTTAACAGGTTGCCTGTCCAGACTGGGGCGGGATAGTGGGGGGCGGGCCCCCACTGCCCACCCCTATAGGGTGGTGCTAGAGCCATATATAAAACCCACTGATAGTGTTATTTATTTTTTAAAATAATTTTTTGTGTATTTTTTTAAAATATAAAAAATAAAATCCTAAAAAATAAACAAACACAAATGCCAAAAAAGAAAAAGAAAAAGAGGTGATCGGTACAAACGATGAGTAGAGGTGTTACTATCATTTTCCTAATAAATAATACATGGACCAACTAAAGACCACCTCATGTCACTTCATTTTCTTAAAATCTTGAGTTAGATGTTTTCTTAAAACACAAAGAATATATCTTTCAAATAAAAAATGAATTTGATATTACTTAGGAAAATAACTTTTTAAAGTTCTAAATTGCCAACCGATCCAACCATTAAACAACCTCTAGTGGATAGACCATGGCCACCCGTGGTGTTTGCGCAACAACTATAATAGTTACTGAGTCTTCGCTCATTTTCTCTCTCGGGAAGAAGTGAGGTGAAGGGGAGGGGACCACTAAAATTCTAACAGTTTTGAGTGGAGTCCGTTGGGGGTGGAAAAGGGTGTGTAGCGTTGTGAGGGTTGTGGGGCACCTTACGCTTAACCAAAAGTGAGTGGGGCAGGGTGTCGCGTGGGTGGCACACGGTGGACGAAGATGAATGAGTTGGAGGAAAGGTGAGGAATACTGAAGTTAACGGATGAGGAAGTTTTGAATATCGATGTGGGGGATGATTCATCGGAAGAACTGAGGTATAGGGAGGAAAGAAGTATGGTAGGGAAAGTATGGATGGAGAGAAGACTTAGTCCAGCAGTGATGGAAACAACCATGGGCAAAGTCTGGAGGATTAGCCAGCGTGCAAAATTTTCAGGAAGTGGGAGAAAACATCTTTGTGATTTTGTTTGCCACTCCAGCAGATAAATAGAGAGTAATGGGAGGTAGGCCGTGGCTTTTTGATAACCAGTTGTTTGTTATAATGAAGTTCGATGGATATATACCTCCATATAAGTTGGATTTTGGTTATGAAAGGTTCTGGGTCCAGCTTCACAATCTACCCATTGCCTGCATGAATAAGGAACAAGGAGAGGTTATTGGAGCTACAATTGGCAAGGTGATAGAAGTGGACACATAGGGCGATGGCTGTGGATGGGGAAACTTCCTCAGAGTAATGGTGCAGATAGATGTGTCAAAGACACTAGCAAGGGGGTGAACCATCTCTGTTAGAGGAGAAAAATACTGGATTCTCCTGAAGTATGAAAAACTTCCACACTTTTGTTTTAAATGTGGGTGCATTGTTCATAAAGCGAAAGTGTGTAGGTTAATGGGAGTGGTGATGACGATCAATGGGGTCTGGCTCAGAGCCAGTCCAAGGTTCAAAATGAGAGAAATCCAAAAAAAGGCGTATGGGGAAAACAATAGGAGTTATGTTGCGAGTGTTGGAGGGGTAGCATGTGTGAAGGGACTGGTTCCTGAGAAGAGTTGTGCTGAGAAAGGGGAGGGAACTAGTTGTGAGACTGGGAGGGATTGTGAAAAAAGCAGAGAGGAACAAGCTGATTGTGAAAAAAGCAGAGATGAACAAGCTGAAATAAGGGATGAGGGGAGTGGGAGAGGAATACAAACGATGAACTACCTAGTGTGACTAGAAAAGGGGTGGTCAGAGGGAAGATGTTAGGGTCTTGGAAGATAAGGGCTAGAGATAGAGGCAAAAGTATGGGGCATGGTTCAATGGTTGAAAAAAAAAATCAAATAGGAAAGGGGATGTTGAAGGGGAGGGGGAGTGAGGGAGATGAAGAAACATAAGCACCAAAAAAGGGAGGGAGAGGTAGAAACAAATGTAAAAGTTATAGAATGGGTGGAGGCTGTTAAGCAGCCCCACCTAACTCAATGAAAACTTTAAGTTGGAACTGCTAAAGGCTTGGGAACCCTTGGACAGTTCAAGACCTTTACCACTTGGTAAGGGATAAGAAACCCAACATAGTTTTCTTAATGGAAACAAAGATGAGGAAAGACAGATGTGAAGGGATTAGGAGAAAGTTGAAGTGTGATGGCTATTTTGTTGTTGATGCAATTGGAAGGAGAGGGGGTCTTATGATGTTATGGGACCATAATGTCAAAGTTAAGGTTGTTAACTACTCACAAAGGCACATAAGTGTGTGGGTAACGAGTGAAGGTGTGAATGAGAAGTGGTTGTTGACTGGTTTTTATGGAAACCCCGACCCAAGTAGAAGGGCAGAATCTTGGAATCTCCTTAATTCTTTAACACCAAGTGCAAATACTGGATGGTGTGTTATTGGTGACTTCAACGAAATTGTGACTCATGATGAGAAATAGGAAGGTAGACAAAGGCAAGAAAGACAAATGACTGGTTTTAGGGATGCTCTTGAGGGGTGTGGGCTGTTTGACTTGGGATGGAGGGGGGATAAATTCACATGGAGCAACAAACATGAATATGGGTCTTTCACCAGGGAGAGACTTGATAGAGTTGTGATCAATGTTAGATGGAGAGGTATTTTCATAGAAGGCTGGGTTGATGTATTGGTAGCTAGAAGTTCTGACTATAGACCTTTATTACTCCACATGGTTCATAAGGATGATGAGGAAAGGAGGGGAAGAAAGCTGTTTAGGTATGAAGCTAGCTGGGCTTTGGATGAAGGATGTGTGGGGGCTTTAAAAAAGGTTTGGGATTCGAGGAGGATGGCAAATGGTGACCCAAAGAAGCTACAAGATAGACTAAGTGACAGTAGAAGAGAATTACTGAGATGGTGCAGGATGGGTGGAGAAGATAGAGGAAGAGTGCTAAAACAGAAAACTCAACTCCTAAAAACGCTTCAAGAAAATGAGAATAGGCACAACTCTGGAGAGATTAAAATAATGCAGCAGGAGATTGGTTTGTTGTTAGAAAAAGAAGATTTAAAATGGAGGCAAAGGGCCAAAGTTAATTGGTACCAGTTAGGGGATAAAAACACTAAATATTTCCATAGCTGTGCCAATCAAAGAAGAAGGAAAAACATAATTACTGCAGTAAGGGATGATCAAAACATATGGCACTCTAGACATAAAGATGTGGAAGGGGCTTTCAATAAGTTTTTTGGGAGTTATTCACTTCCTCTTCATCTGGTCACATGGAGATTGATGACTATTTGAAGCACATGGAGTCTCGAGTGATAGGGGTTATGAATGAAGCTCTCACAAAAACATTCTCAAAAAAGGAGGTTGAGGATGCTTTAAAGCAGATGGCACCTCTAAAGTCACCTGGACTAGATGGCTTTGAAGCTTGCTTTTACCAAAGTCATTGACATATCATTGGAGATGAAGTCTGCATGACTGTTTTATCTTGGTTAAATGGTAACTACTTTGATCCTTCTGTTAATTTTACTTTTATTGTCCTCATTCCTAAAGTTGCTAATCCTAGCCTAGTTAGTGATTATAGACCAATAAGTCTATGTAATGTAGCCTATAAAATCATGTCTAAGGTGTTAGCTAATAGACTCAAAATTTTTTTGGTTGATTTAATCTCCCATAACCAAAGTGCTTTCATTCCTGGGAGATTAATCACTGACAACATAATGGTGGCTTATGAGTTGCTGCACTCTATGAAGACTAGGAAGAGAGGTAAATATGAAAATATGGCTATAAAGCTCGATATGTCTAAAGCATATGACTGGATCGAGTGGATTTATTTAGAAGTTGTCATGAAAAAGTTGGGATTCTGCAGTAGATGGGTTGAGCTTATTATGCAGTGTGTCCTCGGTCTCTTACTCAGTTTTAATCAATGGTGTACCTAGTTCTAAGTTTTTTCCCTCAAGAGGGTTGAGACAAGGAGACCCATTGTCTCCCTACCTCTTTTTATTGTGTGCTGAAGATTTATCCTCTCTTCTCAATGCCTCTTATTTGAAAGGGGACACAAGGGGGGTTACTGTGGTTAGGGGAGGGACTAGAGTAAACCACTTTTTGTTTTTCTGATGATTGTGTTCTCCTTGTTAGAGCAAAAGTGGAGGAATGGAAAAAGTTGCAAGTTATGCTACTAGTTTATGAAAAAGCTTCAAGTCAGGTGTTAAACAAAAAAAAAAAAATCTGCCATATTTTTCAGTTCCAACAAGAGTTCAAGAGAGAAAGAAATGATAAGAGAAGAAGAGGGAGCTGTCATGGTTGGCTCCTATGAAAAATACTTAGGTTTACCCTCAATTGTGGGAAGATCAAAGTATTTAACATTTAGAGGTATCAAAGAAAGAGTGTGGAAGAGATCAATAACTAGAAAAACTCCTTCCTGTCTTCTGCAGGAAAGGAGATACTTATTAAGACAGTTCTTCAAGCAGTGCTTACATATACTATGAGTGTTTTTCAGTTTCCAAAGTAGTTGTGTAGTGAGCTTAATGCAATGTTTGTTAAATTTTGGTGGTGCAACCAAAACAAGAACAGGGGTATACATGGTGTAGGTGGGAGCCTCTGGGAAAGCACAAAATCATGGGAGGGCTGGGTTTCAGAGATGTGGAAAGCTTTAATAAAGCTCTGCTGGCCAAACAGGGATGGAGGTTTTTAAATAATCCCAACAGCTTAGCTGCAAACATCTACAAATGGAAATATTTTAGAGGGACATCAGTGTTGGAGGCTAAACTGGGATTCAAACCCTCTTTAATATGGAGAAGTGAGTGGAAGGCTATAAGCTTGATAAAGGAGGAGCTGAGATGAAGGGTGGGGAATGGTAAACGCATAAGCATTTGGGGGCAAAAATTGATGTTTTCACCTGTCTCTTACTCTGTTCAGTCACCAGTGTTGAGGTTAGATGGGGAGGCTAGAGTGGACGAGCTGATACAGTAGAATGGAGGGGAGTGGAAGGAGGAACTGGTTAAAATATATTTAATGAAGATGAGGCTGAGCAAATTTTAAGTATTCCCTGAGCAAAACAAATATAGAAGATAAAATAGTGTGGGGGCCATCCAAGAAGAGACTTTTTAATGTAAAAAGTGCCTATTACCTAGAGTTTGAAAGAAAAAGAGCCATCAGATGAGAAACTTCAAGAAGAGAAGAAGCAGATACTAGATGGAAGGGTATTTGGGAGCTGAATATACTAGAAAAGATAAAGATTTCTATGGAAGACAGTGACTGACTTCCTGCCCACAAGGAAGAAGTTATACTCAAAAAAGCTGGTAGATAGTGATCTCTGCCCAATTTGTAACAAGGAGGTCGAGGATGTTATGCATGTTCTATGGAAGTGTACTGCAACCAACGATGTGTGGCTTGAGTCACTGATTAAAATACAAAAATGGGGTACTGAAGAAGAGGATTTACTGGATCTCTAGGGAAAAATGAAGTTGAAGCTGTCAAAAGCAGAACTAGAAGAAACAACAACTGTGATGAGGGGTTTGTGGTTGAGAAGAAACCAACTCATCTTTGAAAATGGTTTTAAAACCTGGGCAAGTCCTATGTATTGCTAGGGATGAGGTTAAAAAGTTTCAAAGGGCTCAAGACTTAATTTGCAGGAACCAAACCAGTGCAGTAGCTGTGAGGCAGGTGAGGCAAGTTATATGGAACAAACCGAGAGATAATTATGCAAAAGCCAATTGGGATGCAACACTTGATCTAAGGAAGAGAAGGATGGGAATATTAATTGTTATAAGGGATGAGAAGGGGGATGTATTAGCAGCTGTCTGTGGTCAAGCATGTACAACAAGTAGCAACAACAGAGAGTGTAGCCATGCTGAGAGCTATGAAAATTTGCAGTGACCTTAACTTCTACAGGGTTGTTTTCGAAGGTGATGCTCAGATCATTGTTAAGGCCATTAATGAAGATAATGAAGAATTCCCAGATTATGGGATGGTGATTGAAGATGCTAAGAAGACGCTTAGGGCTCGTTTGGAACCTAGAAGCAGCTCAGCTTAGTTGTGTTTTGAACTGAGCCTGCCATCCAAATACACATCTGAGTTGAGTTTCCGTAAAAAAAAAAACACTGAACTCGGTTTTATTGTTAGATAGACATATCAGTCAACTTTGCAAGATTCCTTCTGACAATGCTTTTATTAGAACATTGGCATGCAGGAGAAGATAGAAGTCTATAAGTAGGCATATATATTATAATATAATATATATAATGTTTCCATGACAGCTTTTCTATCTTTACACGCTGACCATGTATTTCGTTGGATAAATTACTTGTTTTCATTTGCTGTATTTGGCGCTAGCAATTCCAGAATGTCAGCCGGCTGTCTTGTGTGTCAGGTGAACAATGTTAATTAATGGTGGAACCCATTTCTTTCATAACTTCCCATAAATATATCTAAACTCATCTTAATATCCAAACACAACAAAAACTAAACTTAAGTGGACCCCACCAAACTCATTCAACAATCTCAACTCACTACTATTCATAAAAAGCTCAACTCAGTTCAGCATCCAAACACAACCTAAGAATAGGCTAGATTGGAAAGTTCAATTTTTGCATAAAAACTCTAATGAGGTAGCTCATACACTTGCAAAACAGGCTCTACTTTTAGATTCAGAACAGATATGGATAGAAGATTTTCCTAATTGTATCAGGCAAACTATAGAAAGAGATTTGAGTTGTAATGACAACAATTTTTATCAATGAAATACAGGATGATACGTTTTTTGATTAAAAAAAAATATAACAGTTGGTTGATTTTTTTTTTCAAGTTTTCTAAATAATATAAAAAAAAATTATTAAAAAATATTTTTTTATTATTTAAAAAATATGTTGAGTTAAATTTTAAGAAAAAAAATCATTTGATACATGACAGGTCTTTGATTGCGCCATCTAGCCTTTTTTAATGGAGATCAACGAATATTGTAACAAAATGAGCAATTGTTAAAAAATCTAAACCACAAAGGAGCTATTGCTTTAAAAAATTGAGTTTTGCTACTAATCATCCCAACACGCCACACACCATACTTAATTTTATTTTTAAATTTTATTTTATTTTATTTTTCTTAAACTAATTTGAATTCTTCTACTCATCATCCATACATGATATATTTGGTAAGAGAGAAAAATTAAAAAAATTATTTGTGGTGTGTGATGTGAGCATGACGAGTAGTATTTTTCAAAAAGATTATAGGGTCTTAAATCCAAATAGCGCATAACAAAGGAGTGTCCCATCATAACTCTCTTTTGTTAACTGCACCGAGCATTAGGGCTTATTTGAGAAGTGATCTCATATCAAAATTTTTATAATTTTTTTTTTAAATATCATACAAATATATAAATACAAATAATTTTCAATTTTAACTGTTAACTTTTTCATTTAATCATGGCTTAATTATTATAACTTTTCTAAATTTCTAAATTAAACACAAAAAATAATATTAGTTTTGCAAATAAAACAAAAATAATATTAAAAAGATAAATTCTAATAATATTTTTAACTTTTATAATATTTTTATTTAACGTTTTCTCTCTCATTTTTTAAAATTCAATAAAATATCTTAACTCTAATTATTTCACTACTGTTTACAGAATTATCATCTCATCTCATTTTTCAAAATAGCCCTTAAGCATGGGCGGGGTTGGTAGAATAAACTTACCAACAAGTAAATATTTCTGAAGTGTTAAAAAAAGATTTAAATCTTTTGTTTTTAAAATGTTTAGGGAATTATAAATGACACCAAAGGCACACATTGAGCGCATCCTTGGTATTTTGTGACTATTGAACTAGCCTAAATCAATGTGTGTAATCTTTAAACTTAATACAATTTAAAATCACTAGATGTTAGAGTTCATGGCAAAGTTTTGAATATCGTACTGGAAGCCGTACCGGTCAAGGCACTGGAACGAAATATTTCAATACCGGTACCGTTTCGGGATAATATTTCGGTACCAATACCGTTTCGTTTCAGAATAGTTTATACTTAGATAAATTATATGTATACAAGTATTAACTGTCTTCTAAAATAACAACAAAACAAGACATAAACCCAATACTTATAAATACAAGTCTTAAGTTTTAAGTTACAACTAATATAAACATCAACATTATCATGATAAAATCATTAACGTCACCACCATCATAAAAAATAACTCATCCTCATCAAAAAGACAATAAGGATCAAGATTCGACATGTTAATCAAAATATTTTCATCAACGTCACCACCTTCATCAACATTAATACCAACATTATCATCATCTTGCTCATTTAGTGAGGTTAATGGCAATACTTGCCCAATCCAAATCTTCTCTATCAAGAAGTTCAGATTCTTCACCCACCCATTCCTCCATCAAGTCAATATTTTCAAGATTGATTGGATTTAAAGCATCTCTTCCTTTTTTTATACTCCTGTCAAAATAAAATCAAAAATAAGTGAAAATATTATATATTTTTCAATAATAAAAAACATTATTATTAAAAAAATTTACCTCTCTCGCAGCTTCAAATTATAACGAACAAATACTAAGTCATTCAAACGTTTATGCACTAATCTATTTCTCTTCTTCAAATGAATAAAATCAAATGTGTTCTAGTTTCTCTCACATCCAGTTGTGCTACAACATTAACTTAGTACTCAAACAACAAACTTTTAAAGCGTTGGGACCTCGCAACCATATTGGGTCCACCATGCAACTATAACAATAATGCAATTATAAATTATTAATTAATTGTAAGTAAAAATAAAATAAAACAAAATTTAAAATACAAAGTTACACTATTTAACAAATGATAATATCTGGATTAATCTTGTCACGCTGGCGGATTGCTAAAGAATGTCCAAACTCACCTACTGCATTCTTATACAAGTCAAGTTCTGCAATAATCTTGTCTTGATTATCGGGATCAAGTTCCATCTTCATAACACAGCTGCTGAAACCTCTTACAACATTATTTTTACTCTTAAAATTGGGGTTATAATAAATTCAAGGGTTAAGAAAACAACCTGCTGCATGTAATGAACTGTGAAGCTGGTTATTCCATTTAGAATCAATATCCTGGTGAATGGACTGAATACACTAACTTTGTTATTGCATCTTGCTTTGATGTTCTCCTTGACTCTTTCCATTGCATCATACAAGTATCCTATTGCAGGTTTCTCATCCCGTCAACAAGTCGTAGAACACGAATTAAAGGCTCACTAATTTTAACAATAAATTGACATTGAGCTCAAAACTCTTTATCTTCTACAACGATCCCAGCTATCTCATTCCCTATGTTGTTCTTAGAATGACTTGATGCAATCCATTTATCATAAGTAAACATTTGTCTGAGTTCTTTCTTAAACAAGAGCAAGCATTGGATACTTAAAAAATTTGTCGCAAACCTTGTAATTGTNAAACTCTTTATCTTCTACAACGATCCCAGCTATCTCATTCCCTATGTTGTTCTTAGAATGACTTGATGCAATCCATTTATCATAAGTAAACATTTGTCTGAGTTCTTTCTTAAACAAGAGCAAGCATTGGATACTTAAAAAATTTGTCGCAAACCTTGTAATTGTAGGACGACACAAATCATGACCTTTGGTAAAGTCTTTTCTCATCAATGCTAAAACCCAACCATGGTTATAGATGAACTTTGTTATCTTTTTTGCCTTTTTTATAGTATCATCAATAAGAGGAAAACATTTTGGATCAGAAAAATTCTCCAACATTAAGTCTATTCAATGAGCTGCACATGGAGACTAGTAGAAAGAGCCATACTTCTACTGTAACTTTTTTCCTGTAACTTTATGACTTGCATCATCGTCCGTTATGAACTGCACAAGATTCTCAGCTCCATTTCGTGAACAACCTCATCAAAGATATTAAACAATGTTTTAACATCTTTTCTAATACCAGATGTATCAACAAACTTCAAAAACATTGTACATTTCGGACAATAAACTAGAAAATTGATTATAGATTTCTGCTTCTGGTTTGTCCAACCATCTGCCATTAGTGAACAACCGGTCTTATTCCAAACCTTCTTAATTTGTTACAAATAATCTTGAACCTCATCCACATTCATATTTAACAAATTTCCTCTCAACTCATATAAAGAAGGGCTTTTGAATCCTAGCCTTATGGCAATCATGGCATTAATAGCTGGTTGATAAAACTTGAATTGAGCTGTATTGAAAGGCAGATTAGCATCATACCGCCAGCGTGCTACAAACATTTTTGCTTTTACAATTGTCTCATTTAAACACATAGAACTCTTAATTGAAGGTTAGGCCACAAGAGTTGTTCTTGGAGCAAAAAATCTACTAAATCACCCCCACTGACTTTCCAGTTTCAGATTCTTTCAACTTCTCCTTACCTTTTGAAAGCTGAAACTGTCTCTCCATATTATTACTATCATCAATATCATCAGATGATAAATCTATATCGCATCCAATCTTTGATATTATTTTTCTTTTCTTTTCTTTATTTTTTTTTTCATTTCATCAATCAACTCTTTCATTTGCCATTTCACATCTTCAGAAACCTTTTTACATGCTTCTACATCGCCTGGAATCCCAGCTAGATGATGTTTCAACCGAGTGATTCCGCCACCTCTAATTACTTTATTACAATATAAACATTCAGTATTATTTCTTGCCTCTGGCACTGCATGTGCATGGGCCCATGCTGGATCTTCTGATCTTACAAGAGCAAGTGTTGGAGTTGAAGTCATACCACCAGTTGATTGACAACTAGACATTTTTAACTATTAAAGTATAAAAGATTAATAATAATATTAGAGATTATAAGTAAGCAAAATTAAAAAAAAAAAATTAAACGAAGTAAGAAACTTAGAAAGATGAACAACAACATTTAGCATTTGAACTAAAATAATTAAAAGCTAATTAAAAGAGAAATGAACAAAGGCCAGGTATAAAAATTATAAGATTAAAGATTAGTTAATGATTAGAGATTATATTTTTAAAAATTATATTTGGAATGATACAAAATCATTTTGTAAATTTGTAAAAATATTCTTGAATTTCTTATTTTTCACCCTCCTTAATTTCACATATTTTTTATAATTAAACATCACCATCAATTTCATTAGATTATTAACAACATATATTGACAATTGACATTAATGCCATATAAGATCAAATAGTAATTGAGAGTGAAGATTGAATCATAAATTTTTTTTTTTATATATCAAATTTTGATCACAGATTTTTTTTTAAACCCCAAATAATAAGGGAAACTTTATCATAGATTTTTAGATTATATTTTTATAGTATTTGTTTTTTTCACATATTTAAAGACTTTATCACATTTTTTTTATCCTAGATTTTTATTATAGATACAATATAGAATTTAAAAACAAATAAATACTATAAAAATATAATATAAAATATCTTTATGATTAAAGAAAAAATCAAATTAATAGAAAAAATTACTTAAATCTCAACTCATACCGTGAGACAACGAGATCACAAATTTTTATTTTTTATTTTATCACAGATACAATGTACAATTTAAATACAAACAATCACTATAAAAATATAATCTAACAAATCTATATGATTAAAGAAAAAAACAAATTAATAGAAAAAATTATTTAAATGCTCAGCTCATATCGACGGCGCAAGATGACTGAGATGGATGATCACTGCTGCTGCCGGCTGAAGCTTGAAGGTCTTACGGGTTGCAGCCGAATTGCGAAGTGCGAATTGCAAAGGCTGCCGCTGAAGCCTGAGGTGCTGAGATGAAATGCTCTGAGGTGAAAAAACAAAAAGGAACGAAAAGAGAAAGTGAAAACCTAAAGGCCAAGCACTTAAAGTGTGATTTCCGAAAATGCCCCTGAGTATTTGCCTTAATTTCGAAACTGCCATGCTGTAATTACGAAATTGCCATCCCTTTTAGCAGCCGAACCTGATACCGGCCGAAATCTATGTTTCGGCTGAAACATACAATATCGGCCGGTATTTTTACCGGTACGAAGCACAGTATTTCCGATACCGGTCCAGTGACCAGTACGGAATATTCTAGCAACACCAGCCGGTACGAAACGGAATTAAAAACACTAGTTCATGGATTATTACAGATGTTTCATCTTGTGACTTTTTAGTTTAAACAATAACAAAATCTATATAGACAACCTTACCTACAACTCACGTGGAAGTCTAATATCCACTACTTTCCAAAACAATGAGAGATGACTAGAGGAACTTAGAACTATATTATTCCATATTTTATTTCTATGGCCCATAACTTTAGATTTTAATGACATGAATTTTCATGACTTTCTAGTTTTCATTACTTCGACCTAGATAGGTCTTATTTCTTGTATATCATCTTGTGTATTTGATATTTGCCTATCTCTATTAATAATATTATCGATTACTTATATATAAAAAAAAAAGTCTAAAATCCACAACATCAAGGTCTACCTGATTTTAAGGCTTAACTTGATTATTGTGTTTTAGCCAAGACTAGATATAAAATATAAAGGATTAGATATTCAATTAATTAATTTGCATGAGTTCACCAAGGCAACAATTCCAAATATTAATAACAATTATAAGTTTATAATTTCATTCTCACGTCCATTATTAAATTTATTATTTTTGTTATGATCTCTCTCATTGCTTTTATTAATATTTAGTTCTTAATTTCCAAGAAAATCTTTTAAGATTTTTACAAAATATTTAAGACTCATCATAAAAGACTTATAACATGTTCTTCATTTGTGTTTCAATTATGTTGCAAATGGGATTTTATGAAGTAGGAATTTCTTATATTTATTTAATGATGCATTATTATATTTTTAGGTTGAGTAATAATGGTAAATCTTTTTTAAGTGGATAGATGATTGCGAAATTTTATTTCTATTTTATGAAGTAGAAATATGTTTTATATATATATATATGTATATATATTAGTAATTCTGAAATTGTATACTAGTTTGTAGTCTGTGTTAGTACTGAAATACTCAATTTCAATACCTAAGCCGAAACGTTTATCAAAATAGAATTCGAAAGTACTTTGAAGCTATCCATTTTATCTTCCCATGGTCCTCATACTCTCCCTTATATATTAAATTGAAACCATTTTAGATGCAAAGAAATTAACCTTTGTGTGTACCAATTAAACAAATGGAAAACTTGTGCCAAGAAGCATTGTTTAATGAATCAAATCTATTGAGGTGAAAATCTAAACGAGGATAGTACTTGAGAAAGGTACCCACAGTTAACTCAATCAAACGCTTTTGCCATTTCTAGTGAAGATGAGCTTGGAACACCCTTGTTGCTAAAATACACCAATTGATCACTTTAGGTTTCGTTTGGTTACGCAGTTCAGATGAGATGGGATGAGATGCTTTGTTAAAAGTTGAATAAAATATTATTATTATATAATTTTTTAATATTATTTTTGTTTTGAAATTTGAAAAAATTAATTTGTTTATTATATTTTGTGTGAAAATTTGAAAAAATTGTAATGATTATATAAGATAAGATAAGATGAGATGAGATAGTTTAGTTTTATGTAATTAAGTCAGCCCTAGAGTGATATGAACAAGTTCTCTCTAGCACATTATGTTTGATGGAAACCAACAACCCCATCTCCCATAACCAAGGGCTTCATCTAACATTTCTCAAGTCTTCTATCCTCTTTGTTGATATACCAAGTGAACTTAGAATCCAAATGAGGAATATAATTTAAATCACTAATATCGATAGATAAAGCATATTTAGTCCTTGTTGCGAAATCTTATAGCCAAGTTTCTAACTCCTATTGTATGATGAGATTTGTGAAGCATTACACGTAGTATATATGTGGACCATGATTTAAGTTTGAGGAGTTGGTCTCCTAATTGTTTCGTGTGGCGCTCTTGATGAGGCACCACAATGTGATGCCACGTTATTTATTAAAAATAATATATATTAAAAATAAAAGGGTTATGAAAATACAAAAAGAGTAAAACCGAAACCCCAAGTTCTGTCTACCTTTTTGCTTTTGTGTTTTTAATACAAGAATTTTGAGGAACTGACCTCCTTATCGTTTCATGTGGCATTCTTTGGTGATGATACGTCAAGAAGTTTATCTAAACGGTAAGTTTTAGATGATCAATTAATATTATTTTAAAATTTTATAGTTATTATATTTTAAAATTAGTGTGTAGAGTACACCATTCACATAACTTAAATAATAAAATTTGATTTGGCTTGAGAATGGAGTTTTCAAAAGTTTACAAGTAATATTTGAAGTTGAAATTACTGGAAAAAAACCAGGAAAGCATTTTTCATATGAAAAGGCCCAAAACTGCAAAAAAGAGATAAATCATAGAGCAAAGTAAGGCCGGGCCCACTACAATTTTCCTTTGGGCCTTGAAGCGGACCCATCCATCCTGAAGTGAAAAGTTAAAACCCACGACATGTCAAACCTACACTACGCATCATGTCGAGTAAGTAGTAACCTCTCATTTTGGCATTCACGCTTCCCGGCGCTTACACTCAGAATCCCACATCTTGTCTCTCTTCCTTACTAAACGGTCCTCCCGCACCTTCTTTACCCCGCCTCCCGGTTTTAGCGCTCTATTTCTCTCTTATGGCCACGGAACCAATCTAGGATTTCACAGAGCCCTGCAAACGAGGTATGTCCGTCCCCCCCCCCTTCTCTCTCTCTCTCTCTCTCCCTCCCATTGGGCGGTGATTTATCTGAAAACGATTGAGTTCGTATGCTTTTGTTTCTTTTCACTTTCGTTATTACTCAAAAAGTGATGTAAGCAAACAAAGAGGCGGAAGTTTTAAGCTTTTGTGTATTGAGGATGAGAAAGCCGAGGAACGAGGAAAACTATTTAAAGATTCAAAATGTTTATGGTAATGCTTTTGTCTTCAAACTGATTACGCATAAAGTAGCTATTGGGAACAATATTGGAAACTTATAGAATTATTATAAAACTCGTTGATTAGTGTTTGTGTGTGCAACATTCGTGGTCGTGTCCTTCATCATAGAACATCAAAAAGAGGAAGAAGTAAACGAGAAAACACATGGTTGGTTCTGTGATTAAGAAAGGTAAGTGATGTACAAATTTAGAAAACCGATTTTCCACGAGAAACAGAAAACAAAATGTCCATTAAATGCATGTTAGCAATTCAGCATTGGATAAAAAAGAGGGGTTGAAATACTCTTAATTTTTTCCAACAAATAAATTGAAAGATAAACCTCTTGATGTTGCTAATGTTTGTTATGAGTTTCTCCTTTGGGTGGGCTAAAATGAACTCCCTTTGTGGGATCCATGCCATCGCTGAAAATAGCTGGCCATATAGCTCTTGTGGTCTTTCTTATGGCATATTTCTTGCTTTATGCGAGGAAATTTCATTTTTTTTGATACACGTTATTGTGAATAACGGAGTTGAGCCAATCAGATATGAACAACCCCTTTTTTACTTGAACCCACTAGGTTAATGGGGTGATTTTTGCATTTTAATCCTAATTTCATGAATTAACATTAAACTAATTTACGGTGTGGTGCAGTTAGTTGGAAAGAAGAGGCCGCAATGTATGCAAGGATAATAAAGTGTAGGCACCAAAGATGGGGGTTTGTGTTTCGGCCACCCAAAGATTGGAATTGGGCCAACTGCAGGGAACATGCTTATACTCACTCTTTGAGTCATACATCTTTGACAAGAAGCCACTCTTCACATAATAGTTTGATCAAAAGACATTTGTCAGATTCTGTAACATCCAGAGGTTTTGCTGGTGGTGGTATTTACAGTGGTTTGCATGGGAGGCTTTGGATGTGTTTAAAGAGTTGTCAGTTACGTGTCTATAGTTCTGAAGGTGATGGAAGGAATGCGAGTGAGGAGAAACATATCCCAATCAAAGATGGAAATAACATTGATAAGGGAAAGATACGGCGAGAAAAATCTAGTGAAGTTGTGAGGCATTCTGATGCACATGCTCAGCTTGGGCAACAAGATCAACAAGAATGGCTTGCCAATGAGAAGCTTGCTATTGAGATTAAGAAGAAGGAATCACCTTTTTTGACCAGACGTGAGAAGTTCAAAAATGAGTTTTTGCGGAGGATTGTGCCATGGGAGAAGATATCAGTATCTTGGGAGACGTTTCCTTATTACCTTCAGTATTTACTACGTGCTCATATCTCTAATAATGATCACATAGAATCACTAGTTTATGATGTGTTTCAGTAATTTGAAGTTTTGTTTAATATTTCCTCTTTTATAGTGAAGACAACAAAAATCTTTTGGTGGAATGTGCTGCCTCTCATTTAAAACATAAGAAGCTTGCTGCTTCTTATGGTGCTCGGTTAACGTCTTCAAGTGGGAGAATATTGCTTCAGAGCATTCCAGGTTGGTCTGACCCTGTCCAAATTTTCAAGACAACCATGTTAAGTTTTTCTTAATAGAAGGGAGGAACTAATATTTCCACAGGCACTGAACTTTACCGAGAGAGACTAGTGAGAGCACTTGCTCGGGATCTACAAATTCCCCTACTGGTCCTTGACAGCAATGTTCTTGCTCCTTATGTAAGATGGTGACAGTTTTGATAATTTTTTCTATTCAATTTTTAACTCTTTGTTTTATCATAGATTAAGGTAGGATTTAAATATCATTTCTGTTTGACACTGGCTCAGGATTTTGGTGATGATTCTGCGTCTGAGTGTGAATCAGATAATGATGCAGAATCTGGGGAAGAGTGTACTTCAGAATCGGAAGCTGAGGATGAAAACGATATGAGCAATGAAGAAGAGTGGTCTAGCAGTGGTGAGGCAAATGCAGATGGTAGTGATAATGAGGAAGTTGATGTACAAGCAACTGCTGAAGCAGCTTTAAAGAAGCTTATTCCATACAGCCTTGAAGAATTTGAAAAGGTATTGCCTTTTTGGGGTATTGGGATTTGATATTGACTAGTGGCTACAGTTTCAGCTGCAATGATTTTTTTACTTCTAAAAAAAAATTTGGTGTAGCTGAAACTGTAACATTACGCAATGGTTTAAAATTTGAGTGAATCGCATCATTGCACAATGTGTCTTTATCTAGGTGTTTTCCGTAAAAATCTTTCCCTTCCTAAGGTTTTAAGAGCTGAAAAGAGAATGGAAGATTTTGTAAGTGGTGGATTTGGTGAGCTGATTTTGAGCGTAGGCAGCAGTTTGTTGTTTTTAGAAGAAAAAAGGATCATGAATCAAGTTTGTAGTGAATGTTTGATTCATAACTATTTGTTTTGCCTTTTTTATCCGTTAAAAAAGAAGTGATAAAATGAAGAAATTCATACTTACAAAAAAAAGAAAGAAAAGGAATTCGTGATGCAGTGTAAACTAAGAAGAAAGATTAATGGCATGATATTGCTATGCTATATCTTTAGTGCAAATAGACATTTCATGTGCGCTGTTAATGCCTCAGTCAGTTAGTTCAAGGCAATGATCTTATATATTCTTTTCTATGTTGTTTACTCAGGCGCTTGCATGTTCTTATAATCAATAAAGTTTTGTTGAGCAATAAAAAAATGTTGTTTTGTTACAAGTGGTAGCATTTTTGTGTTCTTTTTCATGGTCTTGAAATACTTGTACTAGTATGTATGGAGTCTTACTTTAATTTATATGGACCACATACCATGATCTACATGTCATTTTGGAATTACATTTGTGGCAG